>OX465579.1:10659039-10842687 GCA_950022655.1 Alentia gelatinosa | reverse complement strand
GTTATAAGCTCTATTCTGCATCACTCTATCATAAGGATTCCAATTAAAACCAGGGGCAGATTTCTCTCTCGCCGACTCTGAGCTGTAGATGGTAGGAAATCTCACTGCTTAGAGGCACAATGCCTATGATGGCGGGGGTATATATATATATATATATATATGTATATACACAATATTGACAGGATGCAAAACTTGCTAGCTATGAGAAATATTTCGAGGAGTTTGTTCAGACATAAACTTGCCAGGTTTGCCTAAATCTGACCTTGTAGTTAGTTGTCTGAGGCATGCGTTTTTCAATCATTAACTCCATCATCATTCTGTCACATCACTCTGTATATATTTTGAATGAAAGTTTCAGTTACCGATGGAAATTTGTAAACGTTTTTGATCAATGGTCAGAATAACTGCTAATGCAGAGACCAGTGTATGTACCCCCTTACAGTGCAATAAAAAAAAATACAAGCGGCTGTATGCTGCGAGGAGTTGACAAGTAGTAATATCCGAGCGTATGCGAGGACATTGCGCAGTCAGCTCCGAAGAGCATACTACCGCTTTTATCTGAAACCTGCCTCGGAGTTGACTCTGCGCAATATCTTCGCATGCTCTCGGATATTACTACGCGTCAACACCTCGGAGCATACCACCGCTTGCATACGAAACCAGTCAATATTGTATATAGACCTAACATGTCGTGTATCTATCCTAACTATTGGGGCTGATATTCTTGTATTTACTTGTCGGTGCCTCGCTAGAAGTTACTATCATTAATCCTCTTTTGCATACGCATTAATTCACCTCAAGTCGCTTCGCAGCTGCCTCAGAGTAGTGAGAAGTGTTAATGGTCGATACTAACCACACCCTCGCCCTTCGCCAGGTCCGCTGTCAAACAAAGCAAATCCAAACTCCGTCGCGTTCATTATTACCTGCGCTAAGAACTGCGCCGATTTAATATTGGCGCTGATTGGGAGAGGGAAGTGGATCTAATTGTACTTCAGTGAGTGGGCTCCAGGCACTCTCCAAGCAGATCTTTCGTGGCGCTAGCGCTAACTACTAATCTCTGCCTCAACCCAAAGCTGGTTCCCCGGGTATCCACTAAGGACAGGAGGAACCAGCTTACATTTCAGATTCAAAACAAGGCAACTCTCAAAGGGTATGAAACTCAAACAACTCATACATTATGAGTTGTGAAATATAGGAATGGTGAAATGAGCTTCACAGACAATTCAGTTGTTTTTTTTAGCTTTAACCCACTATATAATGTGAATCCTCTCTGGATTAGACTGCACCTTTTTAATAAGCACATGTGTTATGTTGACAAACAAAACCTTGCAACACATGAGGTGCTTTCCACTGAAGAAAGTAATTCCTAGGGCTATGCCCGATTTGATATAGCAAATAACAGAAACGAGTGTATATCATTTACCATATACATATATATATATGCACCTCTATTTGCAAGTAAACCACAAAATCATCCCCAAAGTGCTAGGAATTTAGGATATTTCTAAAAACTTGCATATGGGCCAGATTTGGGCCCAAAGAGGCAGGTAGGAGCATAGACTGGTTCCCTGCCCAAATGAAATAAGGGACTGGTAACTACTTCTTATGTAATACTAGAGAAAACCATGAACTGACAGTCACGCCAGCTGTCTTGGCTCTACATAGACTTGCTCAAGTCTTTGATTATGAACATTCATTAAACAAAATCAGAATAAAGTTTATTATAGCATGTATCCTTCTCTTACTGGCCCGTGAACCAAAGACTTCTGGACTATGAATAGAACCTCATAGTGTATATGGCAGTGGCAGTAGGCAGGGAGGGGCAGGATATTTGCACTGGGGCACAGAGTAGATATATATATTTTTTTTTTTTTCTACTCTGTGAGTGAGGCTGGCCTAGGCTCTTCAGTCTAGGTCTCCCAATATGGCACTCTCCCTGCAGCTCTTTCGCGGAAATGGAGTGCAGGATCTCTGCTAGGAGAGTGCAAATAATGGAGGCATTACCCATAATGCACCAAAAAAATGGAACCCGTTACCTGGCCTATAAGGTGACTAGGCCAGGCTTCCAGGCTAGTAGGGGCAGAGATATAAGCGGCCACAGGAAGAAGACAGCAAGATCTCTGCTGGGAGAGTGTACTGGAGTAGGCCACCTGACTGAGAGCTAATCCACACAGACACCCATCTCTTTATAACACAACCACTGGGGTCATAAATTTACCAGCAGTCATTGGCAGCGTTTATTCCCTAATGATACGAAGCCCAGGGCTTCTCCCCTCTCACCTTCCCCGCTGCCTTATCATTTATGTCTATCTGTTTTCACCAGCATTCAGTTATTACTGGATCCCATTAACCATTCTTTGTTCGGGGACTGGCGTCGAGAAACTCAACTTCTGAAATTCAGTTTCAATTGTGAGATCGAAAAAAAAACCAAACTTCTGATGCTGCTTCCCTTTAATGGAGGTCTACACTTCTGCTGGCTATATTGATGTAGCAACGTAAGCGACTCTGTAGTTAATTCAAGTCGGCGTAGATTTATTTTTTTAGTCAACAGGGTGCTTCTTAGATATTTCTTGTAAGGAGACTTACAGCAGCCTCCATTCCCACTGGGTTCTTCTGTGGGCACAGTCTATTGGGAAAGGAAGGCAGAGTGCCTTGGAGACGAAGCCAAAGAGAGAAATCAATGCTAAGGGCGATGTCAAACACCCTGAGAAAGCCGGGCCTTGGGATTTGTATAGTGACTGGTGATGAGGGAGTACCAGTGGCGCCACCGTGCAGCCCCTGGAGGTGTTATCATCATTGCCTCATCTGTGTTTGACATGGCCACCTCATCAGTCACCATCCATCTGGACATTAAGCTTTGTTAATCTCTGCCAGACAGATAAAGGGTCTGAGGAGCAGAGACTCTGGAGAATGTGAGGATTTCTCACCAGTCTGAGTGTGTTAGATATAATCCCACTCAAGTCAGGAGGTATTCTTGTATCCATATAGTTGGTGTAGATAAGAGAGGCTTTGGGTCGTGTATATTTACAGTCTGTGCTGATGCCATCGGCTTAATACTTTCACAGTGCTGCTTGTCTTCTTATCTTATCCTGATTTTCCTGCCATCTCCTCACGTTTAGATAATGAATTGTTAGTAGGCAAATATGCTCTGACATCTCCTTTATCTGAAGCTTATCAAAGCACGAATAATGTCTATTATCAAATAAGTATTATATGACCTGGCTCTTTTTGTGTAATTGTTTGAGGGAAAACTTTATCGCGATAAGTAAATAGGGGTGCACTTCTCGAAACTGTCATGACCATTATTTTATTGAAGACGCCATCCTTAACTCTGTCGAGTCAAACGGTGAGCCGTCAGGTGGGAACACATTAAGAAAAGGTTGTAGATCTAACGCCTCGTGATTTCAATTCACTTTTCAAAACTGTGTTGTATTAGATCAGGCAAGCAACATTCACACTAATTAGAAACAGCCAGAGAATTGCTACATTTATCTCGCGAATCCTGCAGTACTATAAGTATCCCCTGTATCTGGACGTCAAAATCTTTCCTTGAGGAACAATTTCGAAGTCTGAACTATAAAACTATTTTTGAATCGGGGTCATCCATAAAGTATGTACGCAAAAATTACGAAAATTTTGAACACCCCCCCCCCCCCCCCACACACACACACACTCACACACACACACTCAATCTTGTATAAAATAGAGCAAAGAAAGAGCATACGCAAAATTTCTGTAGCAATGGAACTCCAAGTCTTGTATGCAAAAGAGCAAAGAAGGAGCATACGCAAAAATTTCTGTATCTATAGAACTACAATAGAACTACAAGAAAATCAATAAAAACCTAACTTTTAGCTGCTCCGTGATGAGGTAAATGCTGTGCACTGAAAACCGCCCTGTTCTGACAGTGTGTGCGGTACACCACCTAGCGAAGACGAGGAGAGTTCTTGTCTGACCAGAGACTCCCACTTCTCATTGACTCGCATCCACAAAGCAGTCTCAATGGCAGACCCGACTAAATAGAGACCACTTACTGAACGTTCAGTCTTCAAGACTTGATCTGAAAGTCGAAAAGCGTCGCTATGAAATATTCAACGAACATGTGGCCTTGAGTCTATTAATAGAGGGGCACTTTGAAGATGGTGCGGAGGGTGGTGGCTGCATGGAGGGGTTGGTGCCGGGGTAGGGGGTGTTAGGTGCGGTTTAGGGTGTGTGTCTCTGTGGAGAGTTGGTGTGGTTAAATACTGGAGAACTCGACCCATAACGAACTCGACCCATGAAAAACTCGACCCTAAATGAACTCGACCCAGAACGCACTCGACCAAAAACGAACTCGACCAAAAACGAACTCGACCAAAAACGAACTCGACCCGGAATGAACTCGACCCATAACGAACTCGATCCAAAATGAACTCGACCCGTGAAAAACTCAACCTGTAACGAACTCGACCTGTGAAAAACTTGACCTGTAACGAACTCAACCTGTAAAAAACTCGACCTGTCTTGACCACTCAACCAGTTTTGACAACATTACCTGTTTTAAATCTTTCCAACTCAAGTGTCTTAACTGTGGATAGATACTATACCGAGTAGTATGTTATCTTGGCTTCAAATCTGGTCTTTTCTTGGGGAGATAACAAACAAATAACCATTCCCCTATCTCTATCCCTAACCCTATCCTAACCTTAACCCTAGACCTAAACATAAGTGGACTTCTTTTTATATAACCGCTGGTATATTTTGTCTAAATTCTAACTAGTCAGACCTTTGCTTCCATATGAAAATATCTTTTTCATAAGTATCTGAATTGAGTTGAGTTCCCTAATCGATTTCTCCAAAACGGGTCGAGTTCTCCTGACAACTACGGGTCGAGTTCCTTTCGGGTTAAGTTCTCCGGTCACTGTTGATGGGTGTCTTATTATCCTACCCCTAATATAAAATCCCATAGGCTTAACATTGGGTTTCCGTATGCCACGCTGACTGGCATACAGAGTTTTATATGCCATTAGTGGCATACAGCATTATTATCACTTAATATTCCAAAATCGAGGAGATAGGGTAGGATAAAATCAAAACCTGATTCGTTTTAATCTTGGCCACCGCATTCCACTCCTGAAGTTTTGGCTCCGGACTTCACTCGGCTTCGCCTCATGAAGTCACTTTGCCAAACTCCAGTCGTGGAATACGGTGGCCAAGATTAAACCTCCTCCAGTTTTACGATAGTACATTTTTGTAGGTGTTTTTTTCATAACAACAGTTCTAACACTTGGTTAGATCTTCCACTGTGTGGGACATGTTGTGTTTGCTAACAGAGAAGGCCTCTCTGTTATATGTGTAGTGATGGGGTTATTAGAGTGAAGGGTCTGGTATGTGTAGGGGCAGTGTCAGGGTATTACCGGGTTTACCACCGTCTTGCCGGCTCTAATTACCTCCTTCTCGCGCATGCTCATCAGGTCCCTTCCGCTACACCCCGAGCATATCAACGGGGCCGGGCCCTGCCACCCCTCCCAGCCCTCCCAGCCCCCAGACCCCATTCACTTTAAAATGAATCATTCTAGCCTATTTGTCTAGCTCAATGCCGAGACAAAAGGCCAGGCAAACTTTTCACGAGAAAAATGAGGCGATGTTTTAGAGGGTGCTCTAACTGTGGTAACTGATGAGGTGTGGAGGGACACACCGGGAGTGGCAGTGACGGGGAGGGGAGGGGGAAGGTGCCGACGTTACTGCCAACACGCACCGGGGGCCTGATCAAGGCCAAATTAGCACACTCCAGATGAGTTATTGTTTCAAATCTTTTAGCCTTTCTTTGGATTCGATTTGCGGCCCGGGCGGCGCATGGCGCATGCGTGAGCTGGAGGGGAAAATCCAATTTCCGCCGGCGCGTGGTGTGCCGGGAAGGCGTCGACCGGAAGTCATGCACGGACATGACGTCGTTTCCGGGAGGCATTGCTGGGGGCAAAGATCTGCACAGACCCCCATCTCCACTTCATCACATCCGGTGATCCACTACCAGTCTTAGTTTTCTGAAAAGAACTGAGTTATATTTATTTATCCAATGAGCAGGTACATATCCAAACTATATTACGTTTATAGCTTCTATCCACATGTGTACACTCAACCGATGAACAATCGTGTATCCAATATGCCACAAGTGCCCACTCCAACGCTGAACAATAACTAGAAGAAGAAGACATACTATAACAACCTAACAAAAATAAATAAGTGTTGCTTGCTCCTATGTTCACCATCAGTTCATTTTACTGGGCATCTCACTGAGGGCCTGTCTTTCCCTCCTCTTACCAGTCTACTGCCTTATTCTACCCCTAATAAAAAACGCCATAGGCTTAACATGGGATTTGCTTATTTCACGGGTGTGACATAAAGTGTTGTTTATGCCACTACTTTCTGATACTGAAAAAATATGGAAACGGGGTAGGATAAAATCTAGACGCCACTCGTTTGAGTTTGAGCTTTTTTATGCCACTCATTTTGTTGGCTGCGTAATGTCACTCGTCTTTGACTCGTGAAATTATAGAGGCAACAAAATGCGTGGCATAGATAAACTCAGACTCAAACTCGTGACGTCTCTTGATAATCTTGTCCCCTGGTTCAAGCCCAATACACATCCACCAATTCAGGATTGAACGATTAGTTCCCAAATCATATAGGAGTTGGTGAACTTGTCCCAGGCGAATAACGTAATACCTCGCCCCGTGTCGGCCACCCAATCAAGTGCCATTTACCAACGTTCTGTTGTCAGTGACTAGATTTATCAACATGTTGGTTAACTTTTGGCCACCGATTTAAGAATATAGAAACCACAACTTGTTGGCGACAAAATAACACCTATAGCAGAAGATTCACTAATCATTGCCTGACCCTTGCCTAGCTGTGCTATATCTACCGACTGCAGCCGACTCCGTTAGGATGCCTCACCTAAGACAAATTTCAAATGTAATATGCCAACAAATGCCAACAAATGTACATAAATGTTCCAAAATCGGTAAATGTGTATTGGGCTTGACCATCAGCTTATTTTACCGGGCCTCTTACTGTTGGCCTCTTACTCTCCTGTTACCAGCCTACTGCCATCTTGTCCCCTCTTTCACCATCAGCTTTTTTTACTGGGCCTCTTACTGTTGGCCTCTCCCTCTCCTGTTACCAGTCTACTGCCATCTTGTCCCCTCTTTCACCATCAGCTTATTTTACTGGGCCTTTTACTATTGGCCTCTCACTCTCCAATCACCAGCCTACTGCCATTTTGTCCTTTAGTTTAGCTCATTTTACTGGGCCTCTCACTGTTGGCCTCTCACTCTACTGTTACCAGCCTAATGCCATCTTGCCCCTTCCTTCAGCTCATTTTACTGGGCCTCTCCCTCTCCTGTTACCAGCTTAATGCCATCTTGTCCCTTCCTTCAGCTCATTTTACTTGGCCTCTCCCTCTCCTGTTACCAGCTTAATGCCATCTTGCCCCTTCCTTCAGCTCATTTTACTGGGCCTCTCCCTCTCCTGTTACCAGCTTAATGCCATCTTGTCCCCTCTTTCACCATCAGCTTATTTTACTGGGCCTCTTACTGTTGGCCTCTCCCTCTCCTGTTACCAGCTTAATGCCATCTTATCCCTTCCTTCAGCTCATTTTACTGGGCCTCTCTCTCTCCTGTAACCAGCCTACTGCCATCTTGTCCCCTCCTTCAGCTCATTTTACTGGGCCTCTCTCCCTCTCCTGTAACCAGCTTAAAGCCATCTTGTCCCCTCCTTCAGCTCATTTTACTGGGCCTCTCTCTCTCCTGTTACCGTTCCCCCGCCCGGAGCAGCTCACACTAACCACCTGTGTCTCAGTGCGTGCCGGGGATGATTCCTCTCACCTTGAACAGGGATTTAATCAGTTTTTAAATCCCGTTTCCATTCCACATCCGCATCCGCCCACCCCCCTCTCTCCTCCCCCCCCCCCCCCACACTCTCACCTCCCCTCCCCCTCTCCCCCCCCTCCCCCATCCAGTCTCACACAAACCTGTGCTGTTTCCTGCTTCTATTATCTACTGGCGGTTGGCGCAGCCTCACACAAAATTCAATCTTTTCAATTTCCCCGACAACGCTTCTCCTCTCGTCTCGGCTCCCACATTATCCCATCCCCATCCCACACCACACACACACACGCCATACATACCTCCTATATTACTCCCCCCCGCTCCCACTTTCACTGTCACACCTTCCACTGCAGTTCACTTTCACACCCCACGCGCACATCCCACCCCTTACCCCGCGGCTTCATACTTCTACATTTTACATCGCGGATGAAAATATGATGTGATATCTGTCGCCATCCCACACGAAGCCCAGCGGGACATTGCATTAGGCCTAATATAAAACGAATTTAGCCTGTTTTAGGCTCCTCCTAGACTTGCTGAAGTCTTTGATTATGAACATTTATTATATGATTAAAGAAAATCGGAATACAATTCATTATAGCATGTGTCCTCCTCTGACTGGTCCATGAATCAAAGACTTGTCCACTCTGACCAGAATCTCCTGTTTATGACCCCAAGCCACTCCATGTAACCCTCTACCTCCCTCTACCCCTCCCCCTCCCCTCCTCCAGTTC
Source organism: Alentia gelatinosa (assembly GCA_950022655.1). NCBI lineage: Eukaryota > Metazoa > Annelida > Polychaeta > Phyllodocida > Polynoidae > Alentia > Alentia gelatinosa. Next base: position 10,834,085 of record OX465579.1, on the reverse strand, counting down.
CCAGGCTGCCTGTGTTGTCATAGCAATATATTTCGCCTACTCCTGAGTATGTCTCGATTGAGATCAAAGTGAGAGGGTATCAATCTCCCAGCAGATATCCTGACCAGTAGCCAGACCTCTGCTTGGGGAGTGTGGCGCTACATCGCGCCAGTCTACACGGCCAATTACGGATCAGACCAGTCCCTGTGTCACTCAGAAGGGGTGGAGGGGTAGGACACAGGGACTGAGGCCAGTCACTCAGAAGGGGTGGAGGGGTAGGACACAGGGACTGAGGCCAGTCACTCAGAAGGTGTGGAGGGGTAGGACACAGGGACTGAGGCCAGTCACTCAGAAGGTGTGGAGGGGTGGGACACAGGGACTGAGGCCAGTCTAGGCTCCTCCCTGTGTGTAGTTGCCCTTGCTGTCTCCCTGTCCCCCTCCTGTCCATGTGTGCTGGCACTCATGTTCATGGTTCATGCAGGGATTGGTTTCAGTAGAGATTCCCAGACATCCGCTGAGTGGTGGTGGTTTTATCCGTTAGCCCTTTAAGGGCGAATGGTGCCTTGAGGCATCATCCAGCCCGAATGAATGATGCCCCAAGGCATCATCCGGCCCAGGGCAAATGATGCCTATGGCATCATTTCTCGAAAAATATACGAATTCGTTTTTAACAAAGAAATAATAGAGCAATATTAATCAAATTTTTACAGAATGTAGGTCTAATATCACAAAAAGTATTTGTATTCAGAAACAATAGATTATATATTGTATCACGTGATTAAACACTGAAATTATGGGTTTTGACGACTAAGTGCTCGTCCCCTATAGAGTTATATAGTGCCACTAGCACCCGTCCTTTAGGGGGTACCTCGGCCGTAGGCAGCCGTCCTTAAAGGGTTGATAATTATCCCTTAATAAAACTGGATGCAGACCAAGATGATAGAATCCCGTAAAGACCAGGGACCGGTTGTCTGTTCGGGTTGTTTACCTATTATGTGTAAAAAAACTATGATTCTGGTAGTATCCGCTTGGAGTGTCTCCCGCAGATAGAGACAGAGTGAACCAAACCTAGGCATGGAGACTGACGGGCCACGAGAGTGAGATTCTCGTACAGTACCTAACTGAATCCTGCTATCTTTTTTGTTTTTCTCTACACAGATGTACTTTTATCCTTATGATTTGTTTTTAGCTGTACTGAAAACATAATTTTGAACTGTAGTTTTCCAATCTCCTTTCTTTGAGAGAATGCATTGAGATCTCACCCTTTCGCTGGTGTCAATCCATAGAGTTCTGATCGTGGATGATTAGCTCAAGCACCTGTGTCATACGAAATGACAACCACGAATTTACGATGGTTTTCCGTTCACCCGCTAGAGGGCCCAACGTAGGGGGAAGTGGGGAGGGGGAGGTTGGTAGCTAAATACGAATCGACGAAGTCGCTATTTGGGAGTTAATATCTAATAGTAAAGAGTATTACAGAGGAAACATGAAAGTTTAGGTTCAGAGCTCGTATCCCATTGAGTTTGAATAGTGTAGTAATTCACAAGGCGAAACCGCGTGGATTATATAGCAATTCAAACGGATTTCTGACTGTATACTTGAATAGGTTTCTTATTTATCTCACCCTTCACATTGACTAATTCTCTAACATTTGTGACATAATACCATATCGGATATTTTTCCTAAATACTCCATTGGCGTTGGGTACGAGTTTCCAATGTTAAGCTTATGGAGAGGAGAGGTGAGATAAAGATGTGTATGTCGACACATCGACTAATTGGCTAACCTTTGTGACATAATCCCCCATTGGGTATTTTTTTTCTAAATACTCCATGGGCATTGGATACGGATTCCCATCTTTAAAACCTTGGGGATAAATAACAAAGTGTTGAATAAAGTTGACCCACACCGTCCCTGGGTCTCTATGGCATACAGAAAAGGGTCTTCATATACGATCCTAGATTATTAAACGGGCCCCCGGCTAGTGAGGCAGCAACTCAGGCCGCCAAGTCTCGTTCGGTATCAACGTGAGATGGGGTCCGTATACCGAGGTCAACATGCAGTATGAGGCCCACGAAAAGAGAGGACTAATGATCACATGACATACTATAGTGTGTGAACGGGCCCACCAGGTGGCCGCCGCCATCTTGGATAAACGCCAGCGGTTTCCTCCGCATGGGGTCGCCACAGGTGCCATAGTGAGGCAGTAGTTCCTGTACACTGGCTGCCAGAGCTACACTATGTTAGCTCTGGTCGGGTTAAATACGTGGCCGCCATGACCATTAGCTGTAAGAGTCTGTGACTCTCCCACCAGATCTTCCATACTGCTTGGAGAGTGTGTTTAGTCACAGCCTCGAAGCCAATTTTCCTTTTTGTTATTTCCTTTTTGCGTGTATTTTTTTTTAGAATAAAACCACCATAAAGCAAACTTCATTATCAATTTGTGAAGCTATGATTATATCTTATTAAGTATTTCTGCTTTAAGAACCTATGTAGATTAAAATTACCTAGTTTGAGGTGCACACAGCAGATACCGTGTGGGATTTAAGGCGACCAACCCCTTAATCGGAACAGACTGGAGACAGGGATTGGGCTGCTATAGTTCCTGTTGCCTGCTAAGTCTAGTGGTTTTCCTATCTGACAACCCTTAGCCTTACAGCTCTCTCGCATTTACAGATTTATTGGATTTTGATGTCTTTTTGCTGTTGCCCATGTTAGCTTTTTGCGCTATGTGTTACCAGGAAGCAGTCAGTCTTCTTTGTACCTGTGGATATTGTATGAATTTATTGCATATAGATGTATTTGAGTAACATGTTCCTTTTTTTCTCTTTCACGCGCCACATCCAGGTCAGTAAATCTATTTTCTTGCTTGCCTCAACAGTTTTCTTTCATAATGGAGTATTCTTTACTAACCTTAGTCTTGTTTTTGTTCTTGCCGCTCTCTTTTTAAATTTCTCCGTAACCTTGGCTTCGTTTTTGTCGCAGTATCAGAGTGAAGAAAGAGATGGGGTGCTATAGATCTGTCTGCGGCCTAGATGCAGTTAACCTGGGGCTAATCGGCTTGTGAAGACTGGTTTAGTGTGCTGTTTCAGGGGATGAATGGCTCTCTGTCTGGGGCTGATGAGAATGCCACCGCCTTCGACGTTCGAGATAGAAAACGATTTGTACACCCCAATGACCTTCATCCTTCCCTGCCCGCCTCTCACCCCCTCCCTCCCTCTGTCTCTCTCTGTCTCTCTCTGTCTCTCTCTCTCTCTCTGTCTCTCTCTCTCTCTGTCTGTCTGTCTCTCTCTCTCTCTCACTGTCTCTCTCTCACTGTCTCTCCCTACCTCCATCCCTCCCTCTCTCTCTCTCTCTCTCTCTCTCTCTCCTCTTTCCCCTTCTCTCTCTCCCTCTCTTTCTCCCTCTCTCTCCCTAACTCCCTCCTTCCTATTTCCCCCTCTCTCCCTTCCTCTCTCCTTCCTTCCTACCCTTCTCTCTCTCTCTCTTTCCCTATCTCTCTTCCCCTTTCTCACTCCCGCCCCCTTCTCTCGCTCTCTCCCTCCCTCGTTGTCTCCCCCTCTCTCTCCCTCCTCTCTTTCCCCCTCTCTTTCTCCCTCTCTCTACCCCTCTCTCTACCTCTCTCCATCTCTCTTTCCCTCTCCGCCCGCCTCCCCCTCCCTCCGTCTCTCCCTCCCCTCCGTCTCTCCCTTTCTTCCTCCCTCTCCCTCCCTCTCTCCCTTTCGTCCTCCTCCCTCTCCCTCCGTCTATCCATCCCTCTCCCTCTTTCTCCCTCCGTCTCTCCCTCCCTCCCTCTCTCTTTCCCTCTCCCTCCCTCTCTCTTTCCCTCTCTCCTCCCCTCATCTCTCCCTCTCCCTCCCTCTCTCCCACCCTCCCTTCTCACCTCTCTCCCTCCCTCTTCCTCGCCCTCTCTCTATACATCACTCCCCCCCTCCATCTCTCCCGATCTCTTCTTGGGGTCGAACCAAACTGGGTGAATTGTTCAATATTGCTTCTCACAAGAATTCTGCGATTACGATTAAGCCAAAACCATGCTAGATCAAATGAAGACCACGTAGTTTCTGCATGTCATGGCCAATGGAAAATAAAAATTACTGTTGACTTACCCGCAAAATAATGTCCTTCCACCAATCTCATGAATTCCTTTTTTTCATTCCCGCAAGGAAATAATACCCCATTCAGCAGCTTTGTTTCTGTACCCCATGCATAGCATTATAGATGCAACATACGGCTGGCTGTAGGTTCTTTGAAAATAATGTGCAGTTATATGATATAGGTATATGAAGATATTGCCTCGAATGTAATATTGACCTACGTTTCATGTAAGTGAATCATATCAGAGGTGACAGTTTTCCAATTTTCGGGGGAAATCCTTGTTTTCATTTTCAGTTTATAAATAGTTTTTCCTTGTGTAGAGAGAGAAAATTGGGCCAAATTCACACCAATGAACAGTGGTGAGCAATGAACTCTCCCAACACACCCCACACACATTCCATGGCCAATAACGATGTGTTTTTTCCAAGTCTATCTGAGGGAGGATATTCCACATGAAAAATATTTCCTCTTCTTTTTCATGACCCGAACTGACATTCTCGAGTGATTACGCTGGAACTATCTTCCAGGTGTGCAATATGCTCTATAGAAATACAACCTGCAGCTACATGTTTCCTGGATGGAGTTAATACCTCTACCGGGCTTGCCGAGGGCGCCGGTGTGAAGAAACCGGATTGTTTTAGTCACATCTGGTTCCCACCGGTTAACCCGTTCACGACGCTATGATCTCGGGTTTTTCTTGGTTTTTTTTTTTTTTTTAAATTTTCCATATATATAAGTAGTTTTTATTTCCATAAAAGGTATTAATCCAATTACATGAGGTTTGCATCTAGAGATCCCCGTTTTGCAGCTTGTACAGCATGGTCAGGACGTTTTATATAAATACCTCAATTTCTGATACAACCTAACTATGAATAGGCAATGACCCTAAAAGCATAACAGTAGTATCACAACCGCTTGTATCTGAAACCAGTGAACATTGTATTTATTATCCGCCTTTTCTGAAGAAGTCGCATGTCAATATCAGTTCGTTTTAGTTATGCACTATCATCCCATATGCACTATTTTTCCGTATGCGCCACCTGGAACATACAACATACCCATATGCGCCAGGTATGTCCTTACACGCTGCCTATGTGTTTTCTATGGACACTTTGTATAAGGTGGATAATAAATATACAATATTACCATGATTTCGATCCGAGTGGCCGTATTCTCCGCGTAGTTGACGCGCAGGAAAAGTCCGAATGATAGCGAGGAGTATTGCGTAGCGTCAACTAGAAAAAGAATACGGCCACACAGATCGAAATCATGGTAATGTTGTATTTATTAATAACTTTTCAACTAATCGTCATGAAAAAATCTTGTAAAGAAATTCTACGTTACCGCCGTGCATTGTTTACATAAAATAGTTCCTACAATGCCCGTCAGGTGGCCGTAAAAGCCGTATTCTCCTAGGAGAATACGGGTGTCCGTATTCTACTCAGTAGCGATCTTTATCCTACCCCTAATATAAAATCCCATAGGCTTAACATTGGGTTTCCGTATGCCACGCTGACTGGCATACGGAGTTTTTTATGCCACTAGGGGCATACAGAATTGTTATCACATAATATTCCAAAATTGAGGAGACGGGGTAGGACAAAATCAAAACCTGATTCGTTTTAATCTTGGCCACCGCATTCCACTCCTGAAGTTTTGGCTCCGGACTTCACTCGGCTTCGCCTCATGAAGTCACTTTGCCAAACTCCAGTCGTGGAATACAGTGACCAAGATTAAACCTCATCCAGTTTTACGATAGTAAGCTCCATAGGCTTAGTATGGAGACTCCGTATTAGGTGGGTAATAAAGAAAAGGATCTTCATGTACGATCCTAGACTATGAAACATGCCCAGGCTAGGGTATTTCAGGCCATGCCATGCATCGTTCCCCTTTCAGCGTCCCGGTAGGGTTAAGACCAGTGGCGCCCCCCTTACTCACCTGACACGATTGTGGACACCGGACGTGCTCGAGCAGCGCCCCTGGTGGCACGTGTGTGTGTGTTGTCTCTGGGGGCTATATCCGGTGCGGCGTAATTGATTCCCAGCGGTCTGGGCCCCACACCCATCACCCAGCATCACATCAGAGAAAAGTTACCTCCCCGCGAACACGTCCGTGTCCCATGTGTTGCTGGTTGTCGTGTTTGGGACGCCTAATGTCCTGTACACGTCGGGAACAAGAAACAGGCGCCACCTGAGACACCTGGTGGGTGAAAAAGTGACGAGAGACTCGGTGGTTCCTGAGAGTGGAATCTGTCCCTGTTTGTGTGAGCAGGGCTGTACTGCAGCTTGTCTCTACCATAGATAATGTTCTGTATAAATTGAGAGTAGCATATATCGCTGAGACGTACAGAAGAAATGCATAAATTCCAAATATCCTGATATTTTTAAGGGGGAATTTTAGCTACTGCAACTTATGTCTCTACCATAGATGATGTTTTGTTTTAATTTGAGTGTAGCATTTATCGATGGGACGTACAGAAGAAATGTATAAATTCAAAATTTCCTGATATTTTGAAAGGGGGATTTTAGCTACTGCAGCTTATTTCTCGATTATAGATAATGTTCTGTTTAATTCGAGTGTAGCGTTTATCTATCAGACATACAGATAAAATGTATAGATTAAAATTTCCTGATATTTTGAAAGGGGGATTTTAGGTACCACATCTTATGTCTCTACCATAGATAATGTTGTGTATAATTCGGGTATAGCATTTATCGATCACTCTTAGAGTGTGCGTTCCTGATGTTAAGCCTATGGAGAAAAATATTGGGGTGAAATAATATTTAGATCCCTCATGACATGTTAATAACTCACATAATTAACAACAGAGAAGAGATGAGGATGAGGAGGAGGCGATGCTCTGAATGTATCAAGAAGGAGCGAGAAATAATGACGATGAACGATATTATCGTTACATGAATGAAAATACGCTTATATTTAAGAGAAAGCATGTCTGGTGAAGCGGAGGGACCTTCCAAGATTTTCTCCAAACCTCCACTTACCATTATCAAGCCCTGTTTTACACGTACATACTCAGTATGCTTCCCTCTATATCACATGAAAACCTCTCCAATGTTAAAGGAATATCCTACAATTCACAGTGGCGCCATCTGGTGATTTTAGAATAATGTCAATTATAAGTCAAAAATGGTTTCTAGGGATTCATTCTAAGTCCACATGAGTAAATTCTAACGTTTTGTCCAGTTTATCCAAACTTAATAGGTAAAATAGGCCAACTAACATTTGCTTGATTTACATAGGAAATGTACGGAAAAATACGGTTTTCTTCAATTCTTTCACAAATAAAGACGGTGACCTATGATTTTTAAATCTTAGATAAGTAGCACTATATATGTGCTATATTTTGTGAAAATTTGAGGAAAATGACATGGGTTTCACTATGTGAAAAAATACTTTTTAGAATTTCTATATATTCTAATGTGGTGGTCGCCGCCTGTCTAGCAGGTTGGATGACCCCAATCCGGAACGCTAGTTCCAGGCAGGATCCCACCCTACGCACTCACGTAGGTTGGTTCTGTTTTCGGTTAGTTCGCACAGACCTAATCACACACAACACAACAACGTCATTTAATAAACAAGGATGTTTATTAATCACTTACTTCCCGGAAAGATCTGGAAGATCTTCCCCACAAGTACAGTACCCTAGCACATGGGTGCTAGGTAACGCTGGATAGGCTAATCCGGAGGATTCGCCTAACTACCAGGAAGGTTACAAGAACCCGCCTGCAAAGTGAGGGCCCAAGGATCCGTTCCGTAGAAGGGACGCGCGAGGACAGCCTGTCGACCTACTGTGAACGCTGAGTATATATACTAAGCATTACGTAATCCCGGTCTCCGCCGCGCCACTCTCGTGTGCGGCGTTGCCCGGAATCACTGCACAGTAAGGATCGGCATATCGCGCCACCTTCTGTGAAACAAACGAACACTGCTGGATTCCCGTCCCACTACACTAATATAAAATGATCATAATATCTATCTATAACTCAAAAACTAGCATGGTGACCCCAAATTTTTAAATTAGATATGTGTTCCACAACACTTGGAGATCATCATATTAGATTTTCAGGAAATTGACAAGGGCTTTAATTTTCACGCCAAATTATCCGATATGCCTTTAAAGGTATTAGAGTTCCCTGCAGTAAGATCATGCCGGCAGTCATAGTCCTCCTCATGACCTTCATGTAGGTCAAACTACTTTAAGTCCTGAAGGAGGAAAAACAGCTCGCGTATTGCTCCATGCTGCTCAACTTGAGTTCAGTGTGAAGTTTGGCCTTTGAGACAGAAGTGGGTATTTCACCGGCAGTTTCCAGGGCGTCTTTGAAATATAAAAAAACAACAACTCCATAGCATCTCTTAAGATCTGAATGCCAGATGAGACGGAGTACATCCTGAAAGTCCCTTAACCTACGAATAGTATCTTAAAGGTATATCCTACAATTCACGGTGGCGCCACCTGGTGATTTCAAAATATTCCCATTCATCCATTGAAATTGGTGATTTGTGGCATAATCAAAACTCAAATAAACGAAATTTGAGTTTTGTCTAGTTTGACCTATCCCAATAGGTAAAAAAGCCCCTTTTTCATATGCTTGATATATATAGGAAATATATTGAAAAATATGGTTTTCTTTAATTCTTTCAAAAACAAGGATGGTGACCTATGATTTTTAAAACCTGAATAGGTAGTACGAGACATGTACTATATTCTGTGAAATTTTGAGGAAAATAACATGGGTTTTACTATGTGAAAAACTACTTTTTAGAATTTCTATATAATCTAATATAAAATTATCATAATATTGATCTCTAAATTAAAATCTAGTACGGTGACCCCCGATTTTTTAAGTCAGATATGTGTTCTACAATAGTTAGAGATCATTTTATAATTTCACGCCAAATTGTCCGATATGCCTTTAAAGTGCCACTAAGTGCTCATGGCCCAGCAGCTTCCGCATATCCCCGAAATATATGCCATTATCTCACCCCAGTATTTTTCTTCATAGACTTAGCATTAGGAATCCATACTCAACGGCCATGAAGGTAGTGTACCCAATACTCAATGGCTAATTGGAGGATTTATTTTACCAATTAATAATGTTATACGGGGTGAGATAAAATTAGAATCCCACTCAATGAAAATAACTTGTACTCAGCTTCGCCCCGTGAATTGCTCTGCAGCCAAGCTCAGTGGAGTACGGACCGAGTTATTTTCATCTCATGACATTCCTTTTAACATCCTGTCCCAGTATTCTACTTTGTGTTACCCCTGATATTTTTGGTTTGTTATTCCCGCATTCTAAAGGCAGAGTAGAGCCACCATTATCTCACTCCTGGTATTTGTGTCCCATGGGCTTAACATTAGGAACTCGTTCTCCATGCCCCTACAAGTATTGCAGTTCATTCTCCACGGTCTATATCCTGTGCAACATCCATTCGTTTAGTGTGTACAGGGGTAAGATAAATACAGAAAGTAACTTGTTTTGGTAAAAGAAGTCACTCTCCAACTCGTTTGAATGCTACATGATATAAACTTGTCTGTCGCCTCGTTCATATCACTACGCATTAAACTCTTGGAAAATAACGACTTTGTCCAAAACTTGTTTGTTTCTTCTTAAGTCCCTCACAGTGTCCCACAGCCCCTCACAGCACACCCAAACCCCAACCACCTCCCTATGCACCTCACCCTACCCCACCCTAAGTGAAGTTCCCAGGATCAGTAGACAGACCTTCATATCCCCTCTAATTAGTCAACTACCCCTATTATCACTCACTACCCCTGACTACGGAGTAATGGGCGGGACTCTACCTTTCTGGCCCTTGTTTTTTAAGGCCCTTGCAGCCAGGCCTCAAGGCCCGTCTCAGACCTGTCCTCTTGCCTTCCGGTATAATTAGGATCTCTTTAGGTACGAGAATAAATACTTAGGAGCCACTGCTGGCTCTTGGCGTGTACCGATGCCTGGACATCTTCTGATCTTAAGTATCAGCGGCTCGGGCCTCAAGTGCGGATTCTGGTGGTCATTATGGGCCCCTTCCCCTTCCCACTGTTACTATCGTATGTGAATAGTAAACTAAATGGGTGACTCCGAGACTTTGTCCTGTTACAAGCTTTATTGCTGGTTTGACTGCAATGGACTTGCAACTGACCGGACTGCTGATTGTACTTCCAAGATCTAGGTTATATGCTGGCTCCGTGTTTACCGTGTGGGGGCGACCGTGTTCATCGTAACCAAGGGCCACCTCCAGCGGCCTATTACGTAGAGCCAGCATGATCAGTGAAGCCAAGGGATAGAGCCTGTATGTTTCACATACAGATAATTTGTAATATAACACCACACATGTTATGGAGGGAGAGCTGAGTAAGATAAAGAAGTTGGACTCCATGATATGAGGCATCTCCCCTCCAGGCCATCCCGACCCATCATAGGAGTAACAAAGCATTGTCTCTGCAAATGTAGACACCCAAAGATGAATATCAGAACAAAATGAGTTGGATATATTGTTATGGTAACAGGTGCACAGTTCCTACCATAGACTTGCATAAGTCCTGGATCATGGACATAATCAAGACATAAAACTACTTTAAAACATTTTAGACTTTCCCTACGCCTGACAGGCCCAGGAATCAAAGATTAGAACTGAAGCCAGTTTAATCCTACCTATACTCCCCTTCCACTCTTTTTCGGCAAATTATGCCATTTAAAAAATTATGTTTATAGAATGCGCCTACTGCAATATATATAACTACCAACAATCTCAAGAGGTATATTGTTGTCATCTGTAATCTTGGAATTATATATAGAGGCATCATACCCCCAGTATAGGGAATTAACAAAACAAAAGAATTCAACCGTTGGCTAAACCATTTTATTACCCACCAAATACGGAGTCTCCATAGGAAATTTATAGAGCACCTGGAATCGGCTACCGGGAGATTTTGACATGTCAGAATCTCCTGCAGGAGATTCCGGAAAAAAGTTCCATCTGTAATGAGGTCAAATTACAATTTATTTCAAAATAAGTTTTCTGAATTTTCATTTAATATTAATCATTTGTCATCAGTCATAGTAAACTCATTTATCATCAGAAATCATTGTCATAAAACCTTTTTAATGCTAAAATCACAGAAACATAGCGGACTATATAACTGGTTTAAGTATACACCAAATTACTACCATGCTTGATAGTGCTGTGGTCTTATCAAATATGTAATCATCTATATATATGTCGATTCATGTTCCATTCTTGCTATCAATCTAGTAGGTGGGTAAAAAATACAATAAAGACTGGTTTCAATCAAGAGTGTCCGCAATCTCCTCGTAGTTTACAACGTAATATCCTCGCTTATCGCTCGGATATTACTACGCGTCAACTACTCGGAGATTACGGCCACTCGTAATCAAAACCAGTCATTATTGTGTATGTAATATACTAGAGAAGTAATATACTAGAGATTGGGATGGCTTGGCTACGGATGATATGGCTATGGGAAGAGGATAGCACTTGAGGAAACTCTTTCCAGGAACACTTGTTACACTCTTAGTATGACGAGTCCTGAAGTAGGTTCCACAGGGGAGTAGTTGAAGGTTAGCCCTTGTGAGGGCGCCACCGTCGCCCGCTACAGCCGCCGGAGCTATGACCTTTACAGACATCAACTAAAGGCGTCCCTTATGCATAATTCCTCAGGTCTATTGTACATAATAACACTCTGGTCTTGTGTTGTTGCACAAGTCAGCCGGGTCCAGAGAGGCTTTCCCTTCACCTCCTTAACTATGTTGTTCAGAAGTTCTTATGAGGCATTTACTGCAATGAACTGCAATCCCGTTTCCCCAAATGAATGAATCTTAACTAATGCGATATTTTTGGAGGATTTGAATTGATAATTTAGACGGTGAAAACCGTCATGGTAGATTGAAGATAATAAAATGGTTGTTGTGAAGGTTGCTGCTGATCATCGTTAATGAATTTGTTTTTCGTTTTGGTTGCGAGAGGTTTTAAATATGGGGAGCTAACGATCTTTTCGTTATGGTAGTGAGTGGTCAGACTTTACATATCGGGAGCTAACGATCTTTTCGCTATGGTAGCGAGTGCTCTGACTATAAATATCGGGGGCTAACGATCTTGTCGTTATGGGAGCGAGTGGTGAGACTATAAGTATCGGGAGCTAACGATCTTGTCGTTATGGTAGCGACTAGTCATACCTTAAATATCGGGAGCTAACGATCTTTTCATTATGGCTGCGAGTGGTCAGACTTAAATATCGAGAGCTAACGATCTTGTCGTTATGGTAGCGACTAGTCATACCTTAAATATCGGGGGCTAACGATCTTTTCGTTATGTGTCAGAATTTAAATATCGGGAGCGAACGATCTTTTCGTAATGCGTTGGACTTTAAATATCGGGAGCTAATGATGTCTTCGTTATGGTAGCGAGTAGTCAGACTTAAAATATTTCGAGCTAACGATCTTTTCGTTACATCCATGTAAGAGCTCGAGCTATTTACATTGCCACATTCTCAAAAAAAATTTCAGACTGGTAGTGTGAATTTAACGCACAAAAGAATTTAGAAAGAACATTCTCAAATTATCTTCATTTATTGAAGTTTATGCCAATTTAGATATTTACAGCCACATAGTTTATCATCAGTGAGATATTTATTTATGCAGCCATTGATTGTCTTTCGTATCAAATGGATTGTAATTCTTTCAAGAAACGTTAAGCCTGAGAAAAGTTACTGTCTGGTTATGTTCCTGAATAATGCAGTGTATTCCTTTGTTTTGAGAGGTGACTATATTATTTGTTTGTTTTAATAGTTTAACGTCCAATAAGTTTTATTTAACTTACTCTGGGTTTGACCGAACCTATGAGATGAATTTAGGTAGAAATCTCACCCCCACACATTTAACAATCTGATTACTTCCCACACCACATAAACATGGCATGAGAAGGACTGGCCTTCGATACTGCTAGGAGTGAAGGAGCAGAGTGGCTGCAGTGGGACTCAAACCCACGAAGTCCAACAACCCTTAAGTCCAGTGCCTTTACCACTGAGCTAACTCCCCCCGGGTGCTTTATTTTGCTTGCATATAGTTGACATTAATAATAGCACACTATCCCCCCGCCAAGTGAATGACATCGCGGACAGTGTCTTGAAGGGCCTGTTTTGTATGTATGCACATCACACCGGATGTGAACAACCAGCCCCCAATTTTGCGCGCGTCGACCATCGACTTTCCTCCTCAGAGCATCAGCAGCCAAGGTTGGGGACTGTTCAAGTCGCTGGGAGCAGTTCGGAGTAGCTCGGAGTAACTCGGAGCAGTACGGAGCTGCTCGGATCTGCTCGGAGCAGTTCGGAACTCCTCGGAGCTGCTCGGAGCAATTCGGAGCTGCTCGGAGATGTTTGTAGCTGCTCGGAGAAGTTCGGAGCTGCTCGGAGCAGCTCGGAACTCCTCGGAGGAGTTTGGACCTGCTCTGAGAAGTTTAGAGCTGCTCGGAGCAGTTCAGAACTGCTCGGACCAGTTCGGAGCTACTCGGTGCTGTTTTGGGCTGCTCGGAGAAGTTCGGAACTCCTCGGAGCAGTTTGGAGTTGCTCGGGGCAGTTCGGAGCAGTTCGGAACTGCTCGGAGCTGCTCGCGGGGTGCTGTAAAGAGGAGCAGGCTGGAGGAGGGGCGGAGGGTTGGTTGAACGTCGACCTCGTGTTCTGTCTGTCCCTGATAACGAGACGTGATGAGAACACCAACCCGGCCCTCCACCCTCCCCCAGCTCCTCACTCCACAATTGAATTAGCTTCGATTTGTTTCCGGTAAGGGGGCGACACTGTCGCAGGTCAGCAAGGTGGCTGTTTTGTGGGGGTGGAAGGATGGCAGGCTGGTACTTGTAATGGTGATGGGAGGCACGCTCTGGTGAATGAGACTGGTTGGTTGGTCGGGTGGGGTGGAGGGTGGGTGATTGGTGCTGGGGGTAGTAGTATACGACATGGGGTGACCAGTGTATTCCCCCTCATCACCACCCCCTTCTCAGCCCCCCCTGCTATCAGACCCCGGCTCGTACCCTCTAAGACGGCTCACTCCAGGGCAGGGCCTTCAGACAGGGGTCAGGGTAGACTTGCTCAAGTCTTTGATTATAAACTTTCACTAACCCATTCAAGCCGGGTGATGTCTTGAGGCATCAACCAGGGCTGGCCGGGTGATGCCTTGCGGCATCATTCGTTTTAAAAAAAAAATTGAAAAGAATGTCTCAATAAACATGTAACTTTCGGAGAATGTAGATATAACATCATTTTTAATATTTCTAGGTGAAATGAAAAATAGTAATAAGTATCACGTGTCATGTCACATGATCCAAAAATAAAATTTTCACAAAAGGCCCATGTACAATGGTACTGGATTTCTGGTGCTGTTTAGCTCCAGTATTCCTAGATATCCTGTCTACTGGTTAGGATATCTGCTGGGAGATTGATACCCTCTACTTTGATCTCAATCACATGTACTGTACTTATTCTACTGTCTATATCTATAAGCCAATAACATCTGGTCTCACTGTTGAGACTTGGGCTGTATCTGTAGACCCTTGTGCTATTTGTACATATCACTAGACTAAGTTGTTAGCTAGCCGAATAGGTGTATAGGATCATTACAATCAAAGTACCACGAGCTGGGATCAAATGTAAACAGGCATGATTGCCTTCTTGATATCCAGGATAAATAAAACGATCTAAAAAAAAAAAATCGGGTTACAGTCAGGAGCAGGTGAAATTTATTGATATGATAACACAGGCGACCAGGGAACTGGGGGAGGGGAAGGAGGAGGTATAGGGTTACAGGGAATGGCCTGGGGCCATACACAGGAGGTTCTGTTCCTACTGGACAAGTCTTTGATTCATGGGCCAGTCAGAGAAGGATACATACAAAAATGAACTTTATTCTGATTGTGATTAATCATTTAATAGATGTCCATAGTCAAAGACTTGGGCAAGTCTACCGCCACAGCACAGACCAGTCAGCACGGGCGGTTCAATATACAAAAGGTTGCTCGTGTCTCGCTGTTTGTCGTACAGAGCCAGGGCATAAGGATCAGCAGTAACTATTTGTTTGTTTGTTTTTTAACGTCCAATCTGTTCTATTGGACTTACTTTGGGTTTGACTGAAACTATGAGATTAATTAAGGTAGAAATCTCACCCCTACACATTATCCGAGGTGAGAATTCTTTCACTTCAACACCACATAGACATGATATGAGAAGGATTGGCCTTTGATATGGTAGTAAATTTACCACTGCTGGGGTGAAGGAGAAAAGTGGCTTCAGTGGGACTCAAACCCCAAAAGGATACATACTAACATGAACTTTATTCTGATTGTGTTTAATCAGTTCATGATTGTTTATGATCAAAGACTTGAGCAAGTCTATAGTTGGTGGTACAGGGTTGTCAGACCCACGTCTCCCTCCCCCGCCTCCCCCCGTACTACGCCGCACCCGGCTCACGGCGGCCGGGGGAGCGGAGGACGGCTATTTGTTGAGCAGCGGCTTGCGGCTTCAGAAGAGGCTGTGGCCCGCAATCTGCCTGTAATTCCCCGCCTCCAGTGGTCGACTCGGCAATTTGTACCAGTTAGAGCACCGGGTTAAACTGGGTGCCCGTCCCCCGCACGCCCCCTGCACATCCCCAGCCCCTGCCGCCCCCTCCCCGGTCCCTGCCGCCCCCTCCCCCGGCCCCTGCCGCCCCCTCCCCCGGGCCCCTCCCGTGCCGATCCCGGCCTCGCATGCCCAGGACGACGGTACTATCGTAAAACTGGATGAGATTTAATCTTGGCCACTGTATGCCACAACTGGAGTTTGGCATAGTGACTTCATGAGGCGAAGCCGAGTGAAGTCCGAAGCCAAAACTCCAGGAGTGACATACAGTGGCCACGATTAAAACGAATCAGGTTTTGATTTTATCCTACCCTGACTCCTCGATTTTGGAATACTACGTGATATCAATTATGTATGCCACTAGTTGCATATAAAGCTCTGTATGCCAGTCAGCGTGGCATACGGAAACTCAATGTTAAGCCTATGGATTTTATATTAGGGGTAGGATAAAAGACACGATGCGAGTCGCAGTACTTATATGGAACTGCATCGAGAATCGTATAAATAGAAAATACTCCACGAATTTGAATGGGCCGCAATCGTCACTGAGGCGAAGCTGAGTGACAATTATTAACACCCTTTTTGCAAATCTAAAAGTTGGTAACATAAAATGTAGTAAAAAACCCATTTTGCCAAACCTTTGCCAGATCTACAAGTCTCCATCAAGCATGTCTTTGCCAAATATATTGGTTTCCATCGCAGATATAGTTAAAGCAGATTTTTTCAAGCCTGTGAGTTTCCATCGCGGTAGTTGAGTAATAATGAACGTACATCTACATGCACAGATTATCGAGGATATATCAGGTGTGCTACAAGTATACGCCCTCCAGAGGTTACTTAACTCCCTATTATCGCCCAGGGTAAATATAAGTTCCGCTTACGACTGGCTGGGCACACCACGACCGCATGAACCATAGTTTTCCCTTTTATATTTGGAGAACCTGAATATAATTTCTGATTTATTTGTACAAATAGCTGAAATTTCCATTTCTGACATCGGATTTCCAATTTGAATATCTATAAAAACCGTTAAACTGCAATAATTGTGGGTTAGGGTTCAAGGGTCTATCACCATACAACGTCGGCAACCAGCGAACACCGGAACTTGAAAACAGACTGAATTATGGGATACCTCAATAGGTTCTATGGGGATTGGGGTGTCATGGGAGTGGTACCCTATTATCAATAGACTTCTTCATTTTTGCTTTTGTACACCGGCACCGCTTGACCTCACCTACACACACGTTCAGCCAAGGATACAATCGAGTATTATATAGAGACATGGTTAGTGTGCCTGAATGGAATCTCTTCGGAGGTATTTTGGTTGAAAATTTTCACCAAGTTCGAAGAACGAGGTGAATATCTCCGACCAAAATATCGAGGAACAGATGGAATTCAGGTACACTCAGTATGTCTCCCTAATCATTATATGCCAGTAAATCATTAAAAACGCCATTTTAAAGTGGTCACGTGGTACGGAGCGAAAAACGGAATCCGAACTCCGTCTCAGTAAAAGTGAGACATTCGCCTGTAGGTATATGATGATATTATTATATACCTGCGGCCGTATGACCTACACATACTGCCCGGCGCTACCCATGACGTATATATAGCGGTACGTCACAGTGTGACGTTCGGGGTATGGCATCACGTGACTAGCTAGAATTTCGCCATTTTTAGGTATATAGTATTACGAAAACGGGCTGACTGTCTTAGTACGTAAAAATACATGGTAGAATTATCAATCAGCTACATCCCTCTGCTTTCGGCATCTAGATGCATCCAATCAATAATTTCACGGCGTATTTTTGACGTACGAAGACAGTAAGCCAGTTTTCGTATATTATTGCATTCTGAGATATTTCATCGTAAGGATTCTTTATCGGACATCAAAGTAAGCACGTCCCATACTATCGTAAAACTGGATGAGTTTTAATCTTAGCCACTGTATGCCATGACTGGAGTTTGGCATAGTGACTTCATGAGGTGAAGCCGAGTGAAGTCCGGAGCCAAAACTCCAGGAGTGGCATGCAGTGGCCAAGATTAAAACGAATCAGGTTTTGATTTTATCCTACCCCGTCTCCTAGATTTTGGAATATTACGTGATAACAATTCTGTATGCCACTAGTGGCATATAAAACTCCATATGCCAGTCAGCGTGGCATACAGAAACTCAATGTTAGGCCTATGGGATTTTATATTAGGGGTAGGATAAAAATACAGATGAATCTAAGACATATATATCAGAAGATTGATATATCGTATCAGAAAACAAACATATATACCATATAAGTAACCCGACGCCAGCTCTATTGACAATGCAGGAGTTCAGTTTTCCTTCTAGCTGAGGGGAATTTTCCGTCCTCCATGCCAATTCCCAGAGACGAAAGACAAGTCACCAAAGTGGGACACCACCGGAACCTGTCCCGCCGCCATAACTGTGGAGGGAGGGGGTGCTTCTTGAGGGTTTCCGGTGGTGTAGGGGGCTGCGGGGGGCCGTGGGGGGCGGGTAAGGGGGAATTGGGGCCAGACTAGGAGAACGCTATCGCCCAACCAGTCACATTATCTAAATTTGTTATCGGGCCTTTTTCGTCGGACCTCTTTATGATCGATCCGATCGCTCCATTTGGTGTTTTTCTTTTCTTTTCTTCTTTTTTTTATATTTTGCTCGGCCCCTCCTGCGGCTGTGTAGAGGGACTTACTGTGAGGAGGAGGAGAAGGTATAATCGCACAGACATAGCCGGCTCCATTCTTCCTGCCTGATGGGGGGTAATTTGAATACTTTGTAAGCCCATGCACAAGCCGGTCGATACTGAAGAGATACTGGAGTGTGGCATGTTTCCTCGCGAGTTATCAACGACTTGAGTTGGAAGTGTTGCCGCGGGCGGGGGTGACAGGGATTGTTCTCCAGCCTGTGTAGACCTTCTTTTTTTAAAATGTTTTTATTGCCTTCGATTTCTTACAAATCGCTCTTTCAGGCACTTTCTAAAATTCACTCGATACATTTCTGTAGCAAGAATTCTACGTATTCTTTAAAGAAGATAAGGAGTAATATATGTAGACATTGAAAAGCTTATAAATAGTGGTTTCTGTAGGTTCCAATATGGAAATAGCAAAACGCATCCGGCAGATGAGTACGCAATATTGACCGGATTCAAATACAAGCGGCCGTATGCTCCTAAGAGTTTACGCACAGTCATATCCGAGCGTATACATGCGAGGGTATTGCGTAGAGTCAACTCTAAGGAGCATACAACCGCTTTTATCTGAAACCAGTCTATATTGTATTTATTATTCACCTTTTCTGGTCAAGTGGCATTTCAATATCAGTTAGTTTTAGTTATGCACTATTTTTCCTTACGCACTTTTTTTCCGTAAGCGCCACCCGGAGCATACAACACTGCCTATGTGTTTTCAGGGATGTCAGTTTCCTTGTTTCCGCGGAATTCCGTGTTTTTCATTTTTGGAATAAGATCTCCTTTTTTTCTTGTGTAAAATGAACATAACAATTATAAAATACTCAAATCAACCATGACTCATAAATTCCCCCATTAACCTGCCACCAGACCCATGTTCCGTAGTGATAATGTTATTTGTATCTACTATATTTTTTTGGGGTCTTTTTTGTGTATATATAGATCTGATGTCTAACCCTGTATTGCCAGGGAAATATTTCCTTGGGTTTTTTTTTACCCCAACTGACATCCCTGTGTTTTCTACGGACGCTTTGTATTAGATGGATCGAAGTATATATATGCCTGAGTGGGCAGTATATATATATATATATATATATATATATATATATATATATATATATATATATATATATATATATATATATATATATTCTTTATCGGACATACATATATATATATATGCTAGAGTGGGCAGCATTTACATATATATGATGCTGCCATTCTTGCTGTTGCACACTTCATTCTAGAGGACAATCGGTAATTATTCAACTCCTCCAATTAGAATTGATGTCTCCCTCATACGACTTTCACTCGTATCAAACTGGCCTTTATAGTCTACATGAGACACAATGTCTGCTTTCATTCGTGTTCTTTCGTAATCAAAATAGAAAGCATTGTATAACTCATGTTGCTTAGATAAATATCAGTACAGACACATCATTGACAGGTCAGTATCGTTATCGTAATGCTGCACGTCTATGTGTCTGTCTAGATATTATCATTAGGTTTTTATATTCAGCTAGCGTTCTACGTCTTATAGGGCATATAGCCTATGATCCATGGGGGCCGCCATGACGCCCCCCGAGTAGGTGTTCTTCACTAATGGCGGTGCAAAAGTAGGTGTTCTTCACAAATGGAGGTGCAAAAGAAGTGAGTGATAATTGGGAAGTGTCACAATTCTAGCCTTGCTCACATATGTATATAAAGTATTCTATGTGAAAAACATCATATCCTGGGTTTAATCATTATCTCATCATGCTCTGAGATGGGTGTAGAGATTCAAGGGAACCATGGTAAAACATTGAAAGGCAGTTGAATTTCATAAGAACAAAGAGCCAGAATACAGGTTCTCTCCCCCGACCACCCAGTGGCTGTTTCGTGAACTAACTCTGTACCCCCAAGGGGGCTGCAATACTGCTAACCGCCTAGTGACTGCTTTATGAACTAACAATGGCTCTTTCCCCTATACGTCGGGTTAAACGCACGTGATTTAAGATGGTGGCGACGTCTTGACATTTAGTGTGGTTAATTAACGGTAGGGACAGCAATCAGATATGCTGTGTAGACAATATCTCAGTTGATGTAGGCCGAGCAACCATATAGGAGACTGCAAAGCACTTATTGTTGACTTTGTATAGAAAGATTCTCATAAATCAGACTGTAAACAAGATACAGATTTAGGAGAGGTATGATATCAAACCTAAGATTATGGGGTATCAGCAAATATATACTG
Organism: Alentia gelatinosa; assembly: GCA_950022655.1. Classification (NCBI taxonomy): domain Eukaryota; kingdom Metazoa; phylum Annelida; class Polychaeta; order Phyllodocida; family Polynoidae; genus Alentia; species Alentia gelatinosa. Next base: position 10,813,435 of record OX465579.1, on the reverse strand, counting down.
AGTTTATTTAGATATAACTTATATGTTTTCCTGGCCTATAGTATATGAATCCAATTAAGAGACGAGTAGAGATATGAATCACTTTCTCTTAAGCATCCTTTCAAACCCTGATAGATAGGCATTGGCTTATCCTGTGTATAGGTTACACCAATACATGAATTTTCCATGAAACATCAAGTTTCGTTTGCTTCCAGCTTCTTGCAGCTGTCCACTGCACTGGAATTGTTATGAATAGGGACGAGTTTCTCATGAAAATCAGCAATGTACAATGTAGATGAAAAAATAAAAAAATAAATTAAAACTAAGAGGAGAAATATTACGATATGTATGCGTGTGTGTATCTTCAGCTTGTACGCTATGCGCAAGGCTTTTAAATTTCAACAATTTCTGGCCGGCCATTCAAATATACTTGCAAGTAGTATATGAAGTTGGGAAGTTTGTACTGGCGACCAGCAGTGATCTGAAAGCCAACTGTGAAATGGTGTTTGGAAAGCGAGCACAGGGAAGGATGGTTATAGCAAGGAAAGGTCACGGCTAGGTCTCATCATTCCTAGATGGGAATTTCGGCGAATGGGTCTCAAGGATATGTTCCGCTTACCATGGGAGAAGAGAGTCAGTATCGCAAATTCATACAGACACTACAGTAATCTGAGAGGCTGCAATATAGACAGGGAAAGGTCACCACATCACTGCCAACCAAGCGGAAGCGAAAGCTTTGGGTGCTGGTTCGTGAGGGCCACGTTAGGTGGCGTGGCGGTCAATGGTAGCGGAATGACGGAACGCCAAGGAGCGTCCCCTGGGCGTCTGTCACTCTCCCAGCAGAGATCCTGCGCTCTACTTCCTGCGGTTGCTTGTATCTCTGGCCCAACCTGCCTGTTTGGGACAGAACCTGGTACTTACGCCAGTTTGGGAGATATTCTTAATTCTGAGGGCTTTTGGGGGTATTTTGTGTTCTACTTGTAAATAGAGATGAACATATTTATAGGGTGAATAATATACACTCATTTCTGGTAGTATTCATGTCAAAAAAAGACATAATCGCTGGGATTATTTTCTACAGGGGAAAGCACCTCATGTGTTAAAGGGTTAGGTTTGTCATGTGCTCCTTTGAAGGGGCAGTCTAGTCAACTGTGGATTCCTATTATAAAATGGTTTAAGTCTGAAAAAAGAAACAGCTGGATTGTCTGTGAAAATCCTTTAACAATTCTTATATTTCCATACTCATCATATGTGAGTTGTTTGACTTGTATAACTTTTGACAGTTTCATTGTTTTGAATCTGAAATATTCACTAGTCTCCCCTGTCCTTATTGGATACCCAGGGAACCAGCTTTGGGTTGAGGCAGAGATAACCTAGCGCCTGCGCCGCGAAAGATCAGGGAGGAGAGTGGGCGTCTGTCTCGCTCCGTCTCGCGGATTCTCGCGAGACGCCGTCACCAAGGCGTGCACAGGGACGCCTGATCCGCGCCAGATTTCCCAGGAGGCACTGCGTACCGGAAGTGCGCTGGTTGGGATGGTGCTGGTTGGAGACGCAGCGAGGTTGACGTTGGTAAAGTGCGGATGGTCGAGAGGTGACAGGTGACCAGTCAGACCGCAGGGGTAAACGTGGTTACTGAGCCCGTAGGGATGGTGGCACCAGGTCTTTTGATGCCATATTTATACGCCGTAGGCAGAGGGACGTATTTATGGAATCAAAGGCCATGAATAGCATCTCTACGGGCTCAGTTATTACGTTTTTTTATTATCACAAAAAATATCATGAGAAAACGCCATTTTATTCACTCATTTTATGTACCTGTTGACCACAGCCATTCACTACAGACACCGTGCGCCCTAATATTTACTACGGACACAGTACGCCCTAATATTCGCTACGGGTACAGTGCGCCCAAATATTATTAATACTGCACCCCTAGCAGCGGGTTGTATTTCATAAATGTTCGCCATAGGTGTGTATTACATCTAATAAAAGGACAGAGGGAGGAGGGGAGGACGATGGAAGGGGACACCGTAGAAAACAGTTCGAGATAGAGGCAGGAAGTGATATTTGATTGATAATTCTGACTAGTAATATACATGAGGTCCTATGAACTGTTATTACTAGGTATAGGGTCCTATGAACTCAGAATTGATAAATCATAACAGGGTTTAGAGACTTCAATTTTTCGGTTAAATTCCCACCTTTCGACTGTGACAAGGTGGTGACCTCAACTTTTTCAACAAGATTAAGATTTTTATTAAGGCAGATTTTATCAATAAATCAACTAACTTTTACATATACATATTCCAGATTTTTGAAGTATCACCAGAATATCCTTAAATCAGTGTATTTGACTGAATGTTTGATAAAGTGTTATGTATGCACCGAGGTGAATAAAAAACGGACCAATCAGGGAAGAGATAACGAAAGTAGATCCGGCAGCATTGATAAATGTGGTCATCGTCCGATGAGTGTCAACACGCTACTAACATGGATAATTACATAATCTTCTCTGTATATTGGTGAGATGGGGTAGGATAAATATGGAACCTAACTCTCGTTTGGTTTCTACTAATTATTCAACACTAATGGACGACCTTTAGTCAGGGTGAACAGTCTTAGCTGAGGTGCTTGAATATTACTAAACAATAACCCTCCTGAGGTCTCCTTGGACCCTGTCCTTTCACTGGCATAAGTTATTCAACGACCCCCTGTTTTTTCCAACCTAAACTTCCAACTAATAGGTTGAGAATGTGCACAGCTCAGCAAGTTCACTCTTGGCACTGAATATTCCCGGCCATATGATTGGCTAGAATGGCAAATTCCTCCCTCAGACGAGCACTAGTTTCCCGGTCATCCACTAGGGGTCTTATCTACTTTTAAACCTTTTTGCCTTACCCAATCTGTTAATCCTTAATGATATTTTTATCGGGAAAGTGTTCACTTGTTGTTAAGAAATCCTTTATATAAAGTTGGTTGTAGATCTTGTTAAATTGTCGGGAAATGGTGATTTATTTGTGTGGTTTGGAGCAGACTTAAACGGTGGGTTATCTGCCTAGGCGGGCAGGAAAACAGTCACAGCAGGCTCTGTCAGGGTGGCCGGCCCTCCACGAGGCAGGTTCTCGCCTGGGGGAACTTAGAGCATGCAGTAAGCGATCCGAATGAATCAAACAGGATACATCTGTCTATAATGCCCCTTTTCCCGTTGTCCTCACCACCAGAGACCGCCACCGGCGCCCTCTCCCTGCTGGTCCCCGATACAACGAAAACCGCCCCAGCTACCTCACCGCGGGGCACCAGCGAACCACTTCCGGTAAACGGAGACGCTGCTTCTGGTTTCCGCTTCCGCTCAAATTTAGCCGCGACTTCAAAAACTCGGCGCATTTCCATGGATTCAGACCTCGTCCTTGACCTTGCTCGCTCGAGTTGACCTTGTGCTGACCTCTAGGCCAGACTGAAGGGGAGGGGGAGGGAGGGGGGCTGAATGGACGATGAATCAGCGCCTCTGGCGGGGGCTGCGGGCGGTGGGAGATGGATGCGCGCCTAGCATATAGGCGAGGTGACTCAGGTCCTGCCAGTGGCGCCATCTAGCGAGAACCCGCCGTGCGATCAATTCGCCCTCTGGCGGCCATGGAACAGGACGTGCGCTGCCCCCAGCCACACTCCTCCGCCGCCACGGTGGCGCCACCGAGCGGAGAGGGCGCCGCTTTATCTTGGCGGGAAAGAGGCCTGGCCAAATAAATGTGGTCATTTCCCGGGCTGCGCTTCGTTTGTCGAGTATAAATACAGGCTTCATTACCACGTGGAGCTGGCGGCTGCCGGACCCGTGGCAGCTGGAGGGGGGCAGGAGAGGGGCCGGGAGAGCGTCAAGGGGTCGGGGGAGTTATGTGTCCTACATTTAACTATGGAGTGAGTTATCATTGTGTTACGGCCATCGCCATGATTCAGAGCGAGAATGTTGCTACTTTACCTTTTCGGCAAATTCTCACATTGGCTTTAGGTTTTGAAAGCAGATATCAAAATAGGTGTTAAAATGTTGTAATCATGTATGTATGTATGTATGTATATATATATGTATATATATATATATATATATGTATGTATACATGATCACATGATCACATGATCACATGTTATCACATACAACTATAGAATCCGTGTTACTAATATTGGATTGTGCAAACCCTGTTATCATATTGACGATTGAACCAAGGCATACTCCTGGTATTACTCTATTTTATGGCTGTAAAGTTAATGAAGTGAGTCTGATGTGTTCTCTGTTGATTTATAGACCTATGTTTTGTGGTCATGAGGAATGAGGAAGACTGAAACCTTGGACATGGACTTAATATGGTGATAACACCACCTATATGAACAATGGACAAAAACTTTGACCTGCCAGTTTTGAACTGGTATTTATTGTTTATGTAAATATGTTTTACTTATATAAGAGTGACATGGTCACTTTAGGACTATGATAACAACGAGATTGTATTATTGGGTGTGCCAATGTTACTGTAACGGCACTAATACCGGCGCAAGCCGACGTCTTTGCAGTCTAAATACACTAATAAAAAATTATTTTTTTTAAATGTTTCTGTGTTGGTTCCCATGCAATGACTTAGGACATGGTGGACGTTCTCCATCTGTAGGTGATAGTCCTAAGGAACTGATAATCCTCCTGGTATTCCTGGGATCTTTTTCCCATAGGCTTAACATTGGTAACTCGTTCTTCACGCCCCTACGAGTATTGCAGTCCGTTCTCCATGATCTATGAAGTCATATATCCAGTGTGTCATCCATTCTTGTAGTGTGACCATGGGTGAGATGAATACAGAAAGCAACTCATATTGGTCAATGCGTCATTCTCCAACCTGTTTGAATACTACCTAATATTCACTTGACTTTGCCTCGTTCGTATCACTCCGCATCAAAACCTGTGAAGAATGACGACTTTGACCAAACCTTGATGGTTTTTTCTTTAATCTTTATGTTGCCCAATATGTATACAATCTTTCCTGAAGAAAAAAGACTCGTGTGTGCTCAGCACAACGGTATAACTGAACGGTATTCTTATCAAACACAGCTTTGCGCCGCATCTGGCTAAATTACAATGCCTTCCAGTTATCAAATTACCTTCAGCATGTACCATATTGTATATGTACATGTATATATTGTCCATATATACATGTTTGCTTACTATAAAATATAACCATTTAATACTTAAGACAAGGTCGGTACTTTACAATACGTCACAGCCTTGATTCTAGCAATGCCTTTGAATTATTAGCCACGCCAGTAGAACGAGCTACCAGATAATCCACCGCTGCCTCAGTAAAATAACATACTGCGGACAATAAAAAAGGCAACACGGCGGTATGGGATCAGCAGTGACTTGGGTAGCGCCTGGGAACATGATTAGTCTATTTAATTAAACAAGGCCTGATGTCTTATACAGCACACGGATGGTCGCCCAGAGCCCATAGATACGTCCCATCGGCCCCAGTCATTGCCGTACGTATCTGAAAGAATAATGGCTTTTCGAAAGTCATTAAGGGGAAGTGATTTTCTGGTGGATGGTCAGAGGAGGGAATTAATAAGAGTCTAAGTACCGCTGGGGAATCCGGTCTAATTCGCTTGTCTCTAGGCGTCAGGGTCTGTGGGGATTTGCAGGATGGTTTCCCGACTAGATTTTGATTGGAGCAGCAGCACACTCTCCCAGCAGATCATTCGCGGTGTGAGTGCTTACTTAGACTAGTTCCCTGCCCAAATGAAAATAGGAGCAAATAGAATTTTTTTAGACTTCTGGGAACACCAGTTTTCGCAAACACAAGATTTGAAAAAAAACTCTCAGATCTAAGAATTTAGAAATATAGGAGCAAATAGGATGTTCATCATGGATGAATGAGCGTGCAATTATAAATAAATAACAACTAAAAGGTTTGGGTTACATTCAGTCTATGGGTAGTTTTCTGTAACCCACTTGCACCCAGTCAATTTGCCCTTTCCTCAACTGCCTAGAATCTAGAATTAATACACATCAAGCGCCAGTGAGTCTTGAGGTATTTTGGTCTTGAGTGATGGGTCATGGTCAGCTGGGCACACCTCTAAGACACTGAGACACTGGCTCCCTGCTCTGTTCTCACTATCACAGTGAGCAGCATGAAGATAGTTAAGGGATAGTTTTCTGGAAGCACACTGAAAGTTCAATGTGGCCACTCTAACCTCTAGATGATGGATTTAGTGGTGCAAGCACGCTCTAATAAGGGACTGGTAACTACTTCTTACGTAATACTAGAGAAAGACCTTGAACTGACAGTCACGCCACCTCTCTTGGCTCTACATAGACCTGCTCAAGTCTTTTTGTATTCTTCTATTTTTTATTAGGTCATAGATCCAAACATTACATTTGGTTTTCAATCCAGGTCAGATCACCACCAAAATATGTCAATTTAAAAGTATTACAATCAAATCCAGCGTTTTGCACACTGAAAGACTGATGTTAAATAATGTGGTCATTAAGGTGGTTGACCGAGGGGGTTGTGAGAAATAATAATAATCATATCAATTATATCTGCCATTATTTTGCATATGGCAATACCTAAAAACAGCATTTCATTTCATGAGTGCTTGTTATATAGAATCTAAAGAGTCTTCACTGTAATATCTATTTGGATATTTCTTGGCCAAGCTAGCTAGACAATACTGTTCTCCAACGGCTCCACCTCATTATTACCTTATCCCTTTTTGTACATATATTGTATATTGTTAACTGACGAGGTTTGGTATTTTATTATATAACCATGCCGTATATACTGTAAATACGCACCGTTTTGGTATATGACGTAAAAATACTGTACGGACCACTGGTCCGTACAGGAAAATACGGACCACCTACCCATACACATTTATTAGAATATTGGTTGTTAAGCCAAATAGAATTAATGATTTTTCTTAAATTCGGGCATATAGTAAACAAATAATGTCCAACCATGCTTGTGCATTTCACAGAACTCGATGATAATTTACCGTTTTTACGGAACTCAGCGTAAACGCCTCGGTCCGTACAAACCGTAAATTACCATCTCGTTCTGTGACTTGTACAGCATGGTCAGAACATTCTATATAAGTACTAGTCGTCTCCATCGTGTAGTAGAGTGGCCAGAATAACTGCCTTGGCAGAAGATTGTACCTCCTCTATGCGCAAATAATGAAAAGAAAATCTCAATTTTGTCAAGCATCGTAATAATATTACCACTCAAGTTGTTACTTTTCCCTTCGCCAGCCAATGTCCTGAGGCTATAGGTCATATTTCCAATGGAGTTAACCTGCCTCTGTATGAAAACATCTTCATACATCACATCATTCATTTTGCAGGAATATCTTCATGCAACACATTGCTATTCGTGTGGGAATCTCCAATGACATTACACCGTCCTTAAAGGATTAATTCTACTCGACTGCAATGCAGACAGCCTTGCTTGGAGATCTACTAGAAGTGTCCTATTGCTAGAGGCCCCCGCCGCTTGTCAGGTCCATCGTGCCGCCTCCTCTCCCCCCTCCTCCTCCCTAGACTTGCTCAAGTCTTTGATTATGAACATTCATTAAATCAATAAACACAATCAGAATACAGTTCATTATATTACTATATACCCATGCTGTATATGCTGTAAATACGCACCGTTCTAACGTAAAAATACTGTACGGACCACTAGTCCGTACACTGAAATACGGACTACCTTGCCAAACACCTTTATTAACATATCGGTTGTTAAAAAATAAATTATTGATTTTTTTAAAAGATTTGGGTATATAGTAAATATATAACGTCCAACCATGCTTGTACAAATCACAGAACTCGATGATAGTTTACGGTTTGTACGGAACTCGGCATAAATGCCTCGTTCTGTACAAACCGTAAATTACCATCTCGTTCTGTGACTTGTACAGCATGGTCAGGACGTTCTATATAAGTATTGTTCTCTGACTGGCCCATGAATCAGAGACTTGTCCACTATGAACAGAATATCCTGTTTATGGCTCCGAGACACTCCCTGTAACCCTATACCTCCTCCAACCCCTCCCCCACCCCTCCTTCAGTTCGCTGGCCGCCTGTGTTGTCATAGCAATAAATTTCCCCTGCTCCTGACTGTGACCCGATTGAGATCAGAGTGAGAGGGTATCAATCTCCCAGCAGATATCCTGACCAGTAGCTAGGATATCTGTGTGGAGAGTTGGAAATCTTGGAGCTAAACAGCGCCAGAAATCCAACACAATTAGCAATTGTACCAGTCCCTGTGTCCCAGCGAGGAGGGTAGCCATAGTATGCAGGGACTGGAGCCAGTATCCCAGCGAGGAGGGTAGCCATAGGATGCAGGGACTGGAGCCTGTATCCCAGCAAGGAGGGTAGCCATAGGATGCAGGGACTGGAGCCTGTATCCCAGCGAGGAGGGTAGCCATAGGATGCAGGGACTGGAGCCTGTATCCCGGCAAGGAAGGTAGCCATAGGATGCAGGGACTGGAGCCTGTATCCCAGTGAGGAGGGTAGCCATAGAATGCAGGAACTGGAGCCTGTATCCCAGCGAGGAGGGTAGCCATAGGATGCAGGGACTGGAGCCTGTATCCCAGCGAGGAGGGTAGCCATAGGATGCAGGGACTGGAGCCTGTATCCCGGCAAGGAAGGTAGCCATAGGATACAGGGACTGGAGACAGTATCCCAGTGAGGAGGGTAGCCATAGGATGCAGGGACTGGAGCCTGTCTACCTCCTTCCCTTCCTCCCCACCCACTCCCCAGGGCCTTACTGGAGGGTCTTGTGACTCTGTCGTCATTGATTCCCCTGGAGGAATATCGCCAGAACTGACTTCTTCTCCTCCCCGAGGCTTTGACTCCACACTCTCATCCTGCACAACTGTGAGCGGGTTTTAGACATATTCAAAGTCTTCTTTCGGTATTTAACATCAGTCTTTTATTGTGCAAAACGCTCTGAAATTCGTGAAGATTGGCCCTCATGTCACGCTCATTTTCTCAGACGTGTTGTTTTACAGGTAATTACCAATCAGCCGACGTTGAAATTAAAATGGCACTTAAGTGCAAAACTCGAGAAATGCAGAGTGGTGAAAAAAAACCACCCGAAGGACACGTTAAGTCGTAAAAGTTAATAAAAGCCTTGTATCGTTCGGCGGCGCCATTTATTTGTTAGCGAATCAAGGACTGCTGTCGACGGTAAAATCCCCTATTTTCGCTCATGAAACTGAGCGAAAGAAGACGCTGGATGCCCATGCGCGCGGTCTCGCGTGGTCTCGCGTGGTCTCGCATTCTCTCGCGCGGCCTCGCGTGACCGATGAAATTCCTTCGGCTGAAGGGCAACTGAAGAAATGAGTTGCCATGGATTTCTTACACTGGCCGTCAGAGCTACACTATGTTAGCTGTGGTTGGGTTAAATAAATACACAGTCACCTTCACACATAGGCATGAAGTGCCTGTGACTCTCCCAGCAGAACCTCCATGTGCCCTGGACCTATGCTTTGAGAGTGAGATATTTCTCACTCTTGAAGCCATTTTTACATATTCTTATTTACTTCTGTGTATATTTTGAATAATGTAACCATAAAGGTAGACTTTATTGTCAATTTGGTGAGCTGTGAATATTTCTTCTCTCAGAACCCAGAATAATATAAACCAACTTGGTCTGAGAGTAAAAATTCGTGGACACAAGCTTGGTTCAACCGTACCAACCACTAAGTCGTAGCCCAGCGCAGACAGGGGTGGATGGCCAATCTATAGATTTCTTTGCCTGCCCTTACCCGCACAACATAGCGGCCCCTCTACTGCCCCCTAGTGGTTGAGAGCGTCATCACGTTGGGGTAGCAGATTTCGTTGACTGGGGTCAATTGTAATTTAGTCTGAGAAGCCGAGGTGACTTTTCGCCCCCCGAGGCGGGCGGGTCGACTGTGGGGACGGATAGACGGAGAGGGGAAGGCCGACATTTATAGTCATTGACCTGTTGTTGACCGACAGATGGCTCCAGACTGGCGCATCGCTCTAGCAGGGTTTACAGATTTCAGAAATGGCAGTTTTCCTATTTTCAAAGGAAATCCTTGTTTTTCCTTTTCAGTAGATAAATGTGTTTATTTCTATAAAAGAATAAAGAAGAAACCAACAAGTTTTGGTCAATGTTGTTGTTCTCCACGAGTTTGATGCGGGGTAATATAAACAAGGCGAAAGGCGAGTCAATATTACAAAGTGTTCAAAGGAGTTGGAGAACAAGGCCTTTGATCAAAACAAGTTGCTTTCTGTATTTATCTCACCCTGTACACACTTAAAGGATGGATGTTACACAGGATATAGACCATGAAGAACGGACTGTAATACTCGTAGGGGCATGGAGAACGGGTTCCCAATATCAAGCCTATGGGACATAAATACCAGAGCTGAGATAAGGAATAAATCGGGCCTCATTTCATGATTTCTCAACCTCTCTGAGGTAGTAAATCCACATGAAAAATATTTCCACTTTTTTCTCATGACCCCAACTGACATCCCTGAGATTTCCACTTTTCCCTTGGTTTTCAACTTTTTCACCCATGACAAGGCCATGCCCCCAATGTTTTAAATGAATTTAGAAAGATTAGATGATTAAGGCAGCTTTCATTAATAAAGTAACTATTCGTGTTCAAATATTTAATAAACGTTTAAATGTCGCCTTAAGATATCCGTAAATTAACTAAGACTGTGAGTTGTTGACCCTTATTAGAGAGTATAAAGAAAACCTATGAAAGTTTAAGGTTAGAGCTCGTATCCCATAGAGTTTGAATCGCGTAGTAAATCACAAGGCAAAGCCGCGTGCATTACGAAGCAATTCAAACGAGATTGGATCGATCTCTGACCGTAAACCTGAATAGGTTTATGAATTCATCTCACCCCTCATATTGACTAATATTGGCTAATATTTGTGACATAATCCCCCATTATTTGTGACATAATCCCCCATTGATTTTTTTTCTAAATACTCAATGGGTGTTTGATACGAGTTCCCAATGTTATTTCTATTGAGAAAAAATACCAGGATGATATAAAGACCAAAATGTTCAACTAATAGGTTCAGATTGTGCAAATCTCACTCTTCGCACTGAATATTCCCAACGATATGATTGGCTATGATGAGGACAATCTAGGTTGGCTGGTACCCCACCTCTCCCTAGACTGGTTCCCAAATCATCGCCTAGGTAGCTTAGTGAGATTTAATAGACAATAATCGATGGTTTTGTGGACAGGTGGCCGTAAACCACGAGAGGTTGACGTGTAGTAATACACGAGCGCTAGCTTATTTTCGAATAAATTAAACCCAGTAATTGCCATATTAGCGGGTATAACAAAAGGAACTATTCCTTTGCTCTATAGCAAAAGGGACTATTTTCCCCGTATACCATGGTTTTGAGGCCGTATACCACAGATATGAATCCGTATACCACAGTTTTGGTATCTGACAGGTTGTATACAATGAGTCGTGGTTTACTGAGTCCCCATACATTTTCAATGGGAGCTTTGTACACGATGGATTATAAAACTGAGGAGGCATGTTACTGTACTAGTTGTCTCAATCGTGTAGTAGAGTGGCCAGAATAACTGCCTTAGCAGAAAATTGTACTTCCTCTATGCGCAAATAATAAAAAAGAAAAATCTCAATTTTGTCAAGCATCGTAATAATATTACCACTCAAGTTGTTACTTTTCCCTTCACCAGCCAATGTCCTGAGGCTATAGGTCATATTTCCAATGGAGTAACCTGCCTCCTACTCCTACCCCTACTGTAAGTCCTGCTCTAGGACTGTGATGGCGATAGTGATGGTGGATATAGGAGAAACTGGGCTCTTTCCAGGCGCTGAGATCTCTGCCGCGCGATCTCTGTATCTCTGAAGGATTTCTCTTGTAAACCACAGTGCTTTTCCATGTTGCTTATATTAGCCATTTGGACGATGCATTAGGGTTGCTATAGAGATGGCGGCATGGAGCTCGGTTGTCTGTTTCGCTCTGATGTGGTTTTGTGTTAGTTCATATCTGATTGGTCGAGGTCTAAGGGCATCGGAATTTCAGCTCTTATTCTATTTTAATTCTCATGTACGCTGGTTAGATATTGGGATGTAGTATTTACCAATCGTATATTGCAATCTGTGATCCATCTTATACAATATCCCCATTCAGAATGTATGGGGACTCAGTAAACCACGACCCATTATATAAAACCTGTCAGATACCATATCTGTGCTTTTCGAATTGAAATCCCTGGTATATGACCTCAAACCTATAGTAAACGGAAAATAGTCCCTCTGTGCTATAGAGTAAAAGATAAAGTCTCTATTGATATATCCTTTATTATTGCATTTTTTATCCATCTTATACAAAATCCCCATTCAGAATGTATGGGGCCTCAGTAAACCACGACCCATTATATAAAACCTATCAAATACCATAACTGTGGTTTACTATATCAAATACCTGGTATACGACCTCAAAGCCATGGTAAACGGAAAATAGTCCCTTTGCGGTATAGAGCAAAAGAAGAAGTCTAGTGGTAAAGATCACTGGACTTGTAATCCCTAGATTGTCAGACTTTGTGGGTTTGAGTCCCACTGAAGCTACTTTTCTCCTTCACTCCAGCAGTAGTAAATTTACTGCCATATCAAAGGCCAATCCTTCTCATACCATGTCTATGTGGTATTGAAGTAAAAGAACTCTCACCTCGATAAACCTGTGAGAGGGGTGAGATTTCTACCTAAATTAATCTCATAGATGCAGTCAAACCTAAAGTAAGTCCAATAGGACAAATTGGACGTTAAAAATAAAAAAAATAAAAAATAGTTACTGCTGATCCTTATGCCCTGGCTCTGTACGACAAACGGCGAGACACGAGCAACCTTTTGTATATTGAGCCGCCCGTGCTGACTGGTCTGTGCTGTGGCGGTCAAGCCCTGTCCTGGCGCGGCCTCTTAGACTGGGCGTGGCAGTGCCTGGCTTTGACACGTTCAAGCTGTGTCGCTCCCTGACAACATTGTCCCTGACTTAAGCGCGGGTCAACGCCGACCGGCCCCTTGTCACGCGTCCTCTGTGTGGCTAATCAAAGCACGGCGGTGATTGGTCCACTGCGTTGCCATGGTCCCTGAGATTCGCTGCCATTGTTATGTGGACTCGGGAGGAAAGGACTGCCATCGCCATGCTGGAAGCCAAGTCAGACACTGAAAGGCCACCGTAGAAGCCAAAGGGTAGCTCTATAGGCTTAGGAGCCAACTCTAACTAGGAACAACTGCGCCAGAAATATAGCCCGGGCAAGCCAAGTAGTACTGTTGCCAAAGGAAGGCATGTATTCTGGGGTAGGGTTGGAAGGCCCCCACAAAGGAAATAAATTAGCCTTAGCTGAGGGAGAGAAGCCACGGAGGCTAATGGAAAGGAGATGAGCCTACTTTGGGAGTGAAGGAAGGCCGACCAGATGGACCTTGGCAGCGTGGAGATGGTGCTCTTGTGAAAATGGCGGAATCCGCTCAGGCTTGGTAAACAAGTCAGTCTCGGAGGGATACAGACCAGCCGATTGGGTGCCAACACGGAGCAATCTGATTGGTTTATGTATTTATATGAATAGGACAAGGGATGGCCGTTGATTAGGCGCGGAGAGGGAGGTGGAGGGAACAGGTCGACCGGCAGGCTCAGGGCTGTAGTACGAGGGTGTTGAGTGTGATATGAGGGGATCTGAGGGGAAGCTGTACTTGAGCAATGGGAGAGTTGCTCATATACTGAATCATATTATCATGAAATATCACGAAATTCCATATGATTGTTTATATGGCATGAGTTGCTCATATACTGAATCATATATGTATATATATATATATATATATATATATATATATATATATATATATATATATATATATATATATATATATATATATATATATATATATATATACAGTAAAACCCCTCTTCCGGGACACCCCGCTTCAGGGCCCACCCGGCTTCAGGGGACAATTTGCTCGGAACGGAATTTTTTCCCTCTTTAAGAGTTTATTTTAGCCCCGCTTAAGGGGGCACCCCGCTTAAGGGGACACCCCGCTTAAGGGGACACCCCGCTTTAGGGGACACCCCGCTTTAGGGGACACCCCGCTTTAGGGGACAGTTTTTTGGTACAGAAATGCTTAAAAACCCTGCTTAATATCAATAACACTGAAAATCCAAGTTTATGGTGCCCGTTTGTACGGGACAGACAGGTGTTGAGTATGATATGAGGCGGGGATCTGAGGGGAAAGTGTACATGAGCAATAGGAGAGTTGCTCATATACTGAATCATATTATCATGAAACATCACGAAATTTCATATGATTGTTTATATGGCATGAGTTGCTCATATACTGAATCATATTATCATGAAACATCACGAAATTTCATATGATTGTTTATATGGCATGAGTTGCTCATATACTGAATCATATTATCATGAAACATCACGATATTTCATATGATTATTTACATGGCATGAGTTGCTCATATACTGAATCATATTATCATGAAACATCACGAAATTTGATATGATTGTTTATATGGCATGAGTTGCTCATATACTGAATCATATTATCATGAAACATCACGAAATTTCATATGATTGTTTATATGGCATGAGTTGCCCATATACTGAATCATATTATCATGAAACATCACGAAATTTCATATGATTGTTTATATGGGATGAGCTGCTCATATACTGAATCATATTATCGTGAAACATCACGAAATTTCATATGATTGTTTATATGGCATGAGTTGTCTTCACTGCATGATATCACGAAGCGGAGCTGAGTGATATCTGTAGTGGAAGACAACGAATGGCATATAAACAATTATATGAAATTGAGTGATGTTTAGATTTTATCCTACCCTGTTACATGTTTTAACTTCATATGTCACCAGTGGCATATAAATATTTTATGCCATAACCGTGGCATACAGTTACACCATATTAAGTCTATGGAGATCTATATGAGGGGTAGGATAAATGTAATATATATATCCCTTTAGGGACGCATGATGCCTGGAGGCATCACAGCACTAATGATGCATGATGCAAACATTAACAAAGAAATGATGGAGCAATGTTTATGAAATCTTCAAAAAAAACTGTAGATATAACATCATATTTAGTATTTATATTCCAAAGAAAATGAAATATTTATGACTATGTATGATTACAAGACTGAATTATTAGATTTAACTATTATGTGCCCATCCTCTAGTAGGACAGGTAAAACTCCTGAAGTTTTGACTCCGGGCTTCCCCTCATGAAGTCACTATGCCAAACTCCAGTCGTGGCATACGGTAGCGAAGACTAAAACTGATCCAGTTTTACGATATTATTAGGGTCTGTAGGTATAGTGGAACGGATAACAACTTCCAGCGAGTAATCCTACAATAGCTTCCAGAAATACGCCATCTTGGATTGGTTGTTTGGACAACAACTTGGCTCAGGGTGGGTAGCTACTGGGTTGTGGGGTGCCATGGTGGGCTGGAAGGAGAAAATAACTTCAGGCGAGGGACGAGCATAGTTGCCGATATGATATGCGGAAAGTGGAGTGGAGCAAGCAGTAAGGAGCAGTTATGAGTGATTATGAGCAGTTTCACAAGGTATAAAGAGCAGTCAGAGCTGAAGTGCGACACATGGAGTGGAAGAGAAACAACTTCCCCTCCGTCGAGGCGCTACCCTGGGGAGCAGGGTGGGAATTATCGTGATTTATCTCAACCCTGGTATTTTTGTCCTATAGGCTTAACATCGGGAACTCGTGCTCCATGCCCATACGGGTATGGCAGTCCGTTCTCCATGGTCTATATCCTGTGTGTCGGCCATTCTTTTAGTGTGTACAGGGGTGAGATAAATACAGAAAGTCATTCTCCAACTCGTTTGAATGCTACGTGATATTCACGCAGCTGTTGCCTCGTTCATATCAGACCGCATCAAACTCGTTGAGAATGACGACCTTCTTCTTGATTATGTTGATGGTGTGAAGCATTGAGACATTTTAAGATTTCGAGGGATTGCAGCATGGAACCTGGAGAGAACTAACATTTTGAGAAAGGAGGTGCTGACAGTTTATGAATGTAATTAAGTTTATTTGTTTGTTGGGGAAGTTTAACATCCGATTTGTTCAATTAGGCTTACTTTGGGTTTGACCGAATCTATGAGATAAATGTAGGTAGAAATCTCACCCCAGGTAAGGATTGGCCTTTGATATAGCAGT
The DNA here is from genome assembly GCA_950022655.1 of Alentia gelatinosa. Lineage (NCBI taxonomy): Eukaryota > Metazoa > Annelida > Polychaeta > Phyllodocida > Polynoidae > Alentia > Alentia gelatinosa. The sequence continues at coordinate 10,797,179 of OX465579.1, read as the reverse complement.
AAATCTACCACTGCTGGAGGTGAAGGAGAAAGGTGGCTGCAGCGGGACTCAAATCAATAAAGTCCGGTGCTCTTTACCACTGAGCTTACTCCCCTACCCGGTCGCTTTTGTTATGCTTGCTTGCAAGCATATCCGGTCTGCACCACAAGGAGGCAAGGCATCCAAGAGGGTGAACAGATTGGTAATTGCTGTCTACCCCAACAGACCAGTAATAGGGTGTCCCCATATATTTTCAATGGGACCTGGGTGGGGAGTTGGCACAGTGGTCAAGAGCACTGGACTTGTAATCCCAAGGTTGTTGGACTTTGTTGGTTTGAGTCCCACTGCAGCTACTTGTCTCCTTCACCCCAGCAGTGGTATATTTACTGCTATATCAAAGGCCAACCCTTCTCATACCATATCTATATGGTGTGGGAAGTAAAAGAACTCACCTCGATGAATGTCTAGGGGTGGGATTTCTACCTACATTCATCTCATAGATTCGGTCAAACCCAAAGTAAGTCTAATTGAACAAATTGGACGTTAAACTACCCCAACAAACAAACAAATTGTATACCATGGATGATAAAAGTAACATAATGGGCGGCAGGGAGATGAGAAGGCAAGGCGAGTATTTGTGATGTGGCGCACCCAGTGGAATGAGCAGCTCTGAGTTTAAACAATGCGAGCAGCTTCGGGCGGTGAGAATCAGGCCGTATGTGCCGCGCCTAAAAACACCACACCATTGATTAGTGTGGAAAATGTCAGCAACGCCAGGGAACCACCGCCCAAAAATACACCCTGCTTTTCCTTTTGGCTACGTGCATTGTAAAGCGCATTTGCTGCTGCTGCGGCGGCGGCGGCGGCGGACGAACACATGCACACGCTTTCACACGGACTCTCGGGGAATGGAGCAATGTCTTTTAGTAATCACCTTGTATTTTTTTAATTGGACGCAATTCCTGTTAAATTCCTGTTTTGCCGAAGATATGACAAAGGCGTTGGGTGTGTTTGGTGTGGGGGATTTTTTTTTGGTCGTGGCCTGAGTTTTCATCTCCAGCGCCTGCCGGGCGGGAGGTCTGCCGGGCGGGAGGCCTGCCGGGCGGGAGGTCTGCCGGGCGGGAGACCTGCCGGGCGTAAAAATCTCATCAGATTCATAAAGAGGATTCAATGAACAATTTCTTATACAAGCCGTGTGGCAAACCGTGCGGCAAAAGTCTTTTAAATTTCAGGAGAGATATGAAATATCCGTATTTTTTTAACCTCTTTATGTTCAATGCCACACATGCATCGAATCCAGTTTAAAATGTCCTGAAGTCCTTCTACAATGTGTGGTATTACATCATGAGTGTGACACTCTTTGAATGCAATTAAAGTATAACTGATGTAATATATCACATCTCACGATTTAAGATACATTTAATTCAAATCGGGATCCCCAAATTGAATTTTTGTATTGAATTCAACACTATGACTACGGTAACACAACTTGCCATAAGTCTGCACCAACTTCGCCTTAGTTACATCTTAAGGTCATTAGTGTAACACCCTTTGAATGAGGTAAAGTGATGTAATATATCTCATCCCACGATTTCAGATACATTAAATCCAAATCAGGTTCCCCACATTGAATTTATGTCTTGAAGTCAACACTATGATTATGGTAGCACAACTTGCTATAAGTCTGCACCAACTTCGCCTGAGTTACCTTTTTAGGTCATTGGTGTAACACTCTTTGAATGAGATAGAGTGATGTAATATATCTCATCCCACGATTTCAGATATATTAAATTCAAATCAGGTTCCCCAAATTGAATTTATGTCTTGAATTCAACACTATGATTATGGTAGCACAACTTGCCATAAGTCTGCACCAACTGCTTTGAATGAGATAAAGTGATGTAACATAACTTATCCCACGATTTCAGATACATTAAATTCTAATCAGGATCCCCACATTGAATTCATGTCTTGAAGTCAACACTATGATTATGGTAGCACAACTTACAACTTATCATAAGTCTGCACCAACTTCGCCTGAATTGTATCTTAATGGCATGACAGTAACACTCTTTGCATGACATAGGGTGACAACTGATGCATCTGCAATCGTGGGATGTGATATATTACATTAAATTCAAATCAGGATCCCGAAATTGAATTTATGCCGTGAAGTGAAGACTATGATTACGTTAACGCAACTTGCGATAAGTCTGCACCAACTTCGCCAGCCGCGTCCCCAATTATCGCCCTTTATCACCCGCTAGAGGGAGCCACTCGGCGCGCCTTGCCACCAGGTGGCGTGCATGTCGCAGGTCACGATTACCACGTGACTGGTACAACCAGATTTGGCTTGTGGTGGCAATATAACTACAAGAAGCGCAGTCTTTATAAAGTTAAGGTGGAAAAAAACAACATGTATGAACCTCAACCAAAAACATAAATTCAGATTTCTAGAGAAACTGGAACATAATATGTGAGGTCCTGACATCCTCCTTTGCAACCTGCATGGAGTTGACCCCTTGCATTAACTGCCATATAGGGAATAGAGTAGACCCAGTAGCCAATGACTGCACTCGGAGCAACCGACGACCTTCAACCTGACATCCTTACATTATATTTACAGCGCCTTCGGACGGTTCTACAGTCGAGAGTTGACCTAAGTCTAGTGCGCCACAACCACCCTCCAACCCTGTCCTGTAGGCTTCATCTGGTACCCTGCCTTGCCAGTTCACCCCCTCCACTGTACTGTCCAATATTGTATTGTACTGTCTTGTCTCATTTATTTTTACTATGTTAGATATAAGCTTTCTCTCTTTTTTACCACCCAGATTACTTCTGACCGTACTCGATACTTTATCAATGTATTAGGACTATTTGACATTTCAACGACTATCAGTTATAGATTGGAACATTACTCTATATCTATGAGTATGTACGCCAAGAACAATAAGCTAATGGTGGCAACCTCAGAATAGAGGCTAGCTAGCTTTCTTAGAAAGCTAGACTATTTACTCCTCCATATTAAAAAGAAAAGAAAGAATGAGAGCAATGAACCACAGTTGAAGATGTAATCCATTGTAAGGACTCAGAATACTGAAGAATTTCGCTCATCTATAGTTGTAATCAACAAATGGGAAAGGAAATAAACTGCTCTTTGTAAAAGAAAAAAAGGATGATTTGACCTATTCACTACGCTATGATGCCTGAAGACTTTCCCGGGCCTAGTGCTATGTGATGCTTTAAGGCATCATTTTCAGAAATTTCCCTAATTTGATAAAAAAAAAAAAATAACATTAATATTTTGAGAATACTGTCCCAATATATGTAAAGAATATATTTACAGTGTTTTTTATATGCTAACGTTTGCGGTCTCAGCTTCTATAGTTCGGCGTTACCCTGGGCGCATATACTACTCACACCTAGGACCGTTCTCGTACAATGATGGAACGTGGTATTCAAAATAGTCTGATCTGCCTTTGTACTAGTTAGGTGTAAGTAATCTGCATAATTCAGTTTCGATAGGGGGTGGGTAGTTATCTCGGTGGTTAGGGTACTGGACACGTAATTCCAAGGTTGTAGGACTTGGTGGGTTCGAGTCCCACTGCAGCCACTCTTCTCCTTCATTCCCAGTAGTGGTAGATGTACTGCTATATCAAAGGCCAATCCTTTTCATACCATGTCTATGTGGTGTGGGAAGTAAAAGAACTCTCATCTCAGTAAATATGTAGGGGTGAGATTTCTACCTGAATTCATTACACTAGGATCATTTGTTTTAGGATTGTAACCCGAGTCATCTGTGGTAGTTTATAACGTAATAACCATAATCTTTGCATCTCACTTCTTACTTCAGTCGTTATTTTGGAAATCTGGGGCTTATACTTAAGTCCTATATTAATTGTTCACCACAGCATCGATAGGGTTAAGATATCAAGACTTTATATCACGGGGCCATCCATAAGGTACGTATGCACTGAGTGAGAATGGGGGGGGGGGGTGAGTCATAAATTTTCGAAATTATGCGTATGCTTCCTCTTTGTTCTATTGTGTACAATATTGGGACAGGGGGTGGGGTGGGGTTCCAAAATTTCAGAAATTCTGCGTACGTTCTTTATGCATCCCCCCACCGAATTTCCAGAAGGTCCTGTTATTTCAGTGTCGTACTCTTATGTTTTTTTTATTTTTAAGGTTTTTATTTATACTGGAGTAAGAACAGCTTGGCAATGCAATGCCTATCCAGTCAAATTATCCTAGTATAGCCCAATGTCCAGATTGTGGACTTACATGGCTTACAAACAGATCAGATTTATTTTCTTATAACAATACTCAAATCTTGAATAAAAGTCGTACATGTGAATAAACACCAGACTATCCAGTTCACCTAACACTAAGTCTATAAAATCTTGTCAATCGCTTTACAACATTGATATATTTCATTTTATAGTCCCAAATTTGTAAGAATAGTTTCTATACCAACGACATGGGAAGACTTAGGTTCCATATGTTTACAACGTTCTCCTGGAACCATGGTTTAGGTAAATTCTAATCGAAATTATCAACCATCTATTGAACCTCCGGACGAAGTTTCATTTTGTACAATGGGTACATGTTGGAGTTTGGCAAAGTGACTTCATGAGGCGAAGTCGAGTGAAGTCCGGAGCCAAAACTTCAGGAGTGGAATGCAGTGGCCAAGATTAAAACGAATCAGGTTTTGATTTTATCCTACCCTATCTCCTCGATTTTGGAATATTATGTGATAACAATGATGTATGCCACTAGTGGCATATAAAACTCCGTATGCCAGTCAGCGTGGCATACGGAAACTCAATGTTAAGCCTATGGGATTTTATATTAGGGGTAGGATAAAGTGTCGTACTCTATGTTGGTGTTGGGAATGCAGTACTGTATCAACTCCAAGAGTTATATAAGGATGAGATTCACTCAGTGTGATGGACCGACTGGAAGGCGCTGTGACACGCCCAGCTGTCTGAGAACTGCGCCATCTGGAGACGGGGGTACCTCCACGCCTGTCTCAATAACCATGGGTTGAGTCTGTGTTCTACTCTGTGGGATGCCTGTTAATGATATATACATATATGTGTGTGTAGGTGTGAATTCTGAAGCATAGCGCAGAATGAGGAAGCTAGGTATTCAGTAGTAGTTTTTGGTCCATGGAAGAGCGTCCATAATAGGATGAATGTACTAATTTCTTTGAATAAAAAAAAATAAATAAAAAAAGTAGTGGGTTTAATGTTTCGTGCAGACCACTTTAAATGTGTATCATGGACTAGATTCTAATTCTAGGTCAATGGAGTCTGTGTTTGTTAGGTTGAGGTCTGTGTTCACGAGACTCACCTCTGGTATTTTTCCCCATGGACTTAACATTGGGAACTCATATCCAACGCCCATTGAGTATTCAGAAAAAATACTCAATGGGGATGATGTAACGAAAGTTGGACCATTAGTCGGTGTGAAGGGTAAGATACTCATTCAAGTTTAGGGTCGGAACTCGATCACATCGAGTTTGAATCGCGTAGTAATTCACGAGGCTTTGCCTTGTGAATTACTACGCGATTCAAACTTGGTGAGATGCGAGCTCTGATCCAAACTTTCATAGGTTTCCTCTTTATTATTATATACCCATATAGTACATATTTGATAATTATGTACTGCTGCTCCCTATGCAGTTTATATTCTATACTGAACTCTGTGCAGTACACTGTTATACTGCACATGTTAAAATATCAGCAATGTGTGGGCTTTCAAGCTGACATGTTTTCTATGCCAATATATGGTAAGATTTGAATGTTTTTGGGTATATAATAAATATAGAACGACCCACCATGCTTGTACATGCTACAATACTTGATGGGAATTGATGTTATTTACGGATCTCGGCCTGGGGGCTCATTCTTTATAAAACAACAATTCCCCATCTCGTTTTGTAGCATGTACAGCATAGTAAGTTCAATCTATATAAGTATCTACATGACCGAAGCCAATACCTCTAAGGCTGACACCTGTATCCGTAAGACCAATATCTGCATGCGCAAGTCCGAATAAATGCAACTGCAAGACCCAAGTCTCTTTCTGCCAGACCCAAGTCTCTGTCTGAGAGACTAACTCTCGGCAGTTGTGAGTTTAACCTGACACGAACATGGGACCTGAAGGCAGGGGTCCTGGAGCCAATCTGATTTGGGGCTTCCAGGACCCCCGGACCCCGGCCCCCCCGCCGTCCCCCGCCGGCCGCCCCTCGTCCCCCCGCCGGCCGGCCATCCCCCCGCCGGCCGGGTAACGAGCCGCGGGCCCTGCACTGATTGCCTTCACATTCCGCGGCCCGCATTGCGGCAAATTGCATCAGTCCTGATGGGATTGGTAACCGCTGGTCGGGTCGGCGCTGCCCGCCCGTGCGCCCGGCCGTCGCCGCCGCCGCACGGCCCACTCCCCGTACCCCGCATTCACCTAGCTCCACGCATAGCCCCGCATTCCTAGCTGCCTGTCTGGTTCTCGCCAGTACCCCACCCCTGGTACAAGATCAGCATAACGTTAGAAAAGTTTAATCTCAACAGTAAAGTGACAAAACTACGCCACGGTCATGGCGGAGTGAATGTGAGATGACGTCATATATACTTTTAACCAGCTGGATTTGTGAAGTAATTTGAATTATTCTGATATTGTGATGCTATTTCATGTCAGTGAAAGGGGTGAGATAAATCCAGAAACATACTCGAATCGTAAAATACTCCACTCATTTGGATGGGCTGTAATAATCATTCGGCTTCGCCTCGATGATGACAGCAGCCCATCCAAACTCGTGGAGTATTGTCTATTAATACGATTCTCGGTACAGTTCTATATAAATATGTCCAGCCCTTTATTATCCATTGTATACAAAGACCCCATTGAACATGTGTGGGGACTCAGTAAACCATGACCCATTATATAAAATCTGTCAAATACCACAACTGTGGTAAACGGACTCAAATCTATGGGATACCGCCTCAAAGCAATGGTATACAGGAAAATAGTCCCTTCGTGCTATAGAGCAAAGAAATAGTCCCTATTGTTATACCCTTTAATACAGCAATTAATGGGTTTAATCTATTCGAAAGGGTGGATAAATGCAATAACCGATGGTTATGTAGACAGGTGGCTCTGTAAACCACTCAAGGTTGTTGTCATTATAAACTCGCTAGTGCTAGTGTATTACGACTTGTCAACCACTCGTGGTTTACGGCCGCCTGTCCACAAAACCATCGATTTTTGTCGATGGGATGCTGGGTTTACACTGGGCTGCGGCGGCTCCGGCTGCCGCGGTTCACCTAAACGTAGGGCGCTGTTAAAGATGGCCACAAAACCATCGATTATTATCTATTTGTAGACCAAGGTAACTTGGGGTAAAATACCCATGAACGGGGAGATTCCATTCAGGGCCAAAAGTGGCCCGAGTTACGACATGCCCCACGTCACGATATGCCCAGCAGCCGGGGGCCCGTTTAATAATCTAGGGCCATACATGGAGACCCTTTTCTGTACCTCGTACAATGGTTATCTGTTGTTAGATTTTAAGTTAGCCATAGCTGTCTATAAGGTTGCCCGTAATACATGGAGACCCTTTTCTGTACCTCGTACAATGGTTATCGTTTGATAATATTTAAGTCTGTTCGATAAGTCAGTCTTAGTCGTCCATAAGGTCGTCCATAAGTGTTCAATAAAGTTGACCCACATCGTCCCTGAGTCTCCTTGACCTACAGTCGTCGTGTACAATCCTAGATTATTCAACGGGCCCCAGGGTTTTACTACACCTCCAGTTGGAAAACCGGGTTGAATAGAGAAATATCCTTAGTTTCTCTGGTGGGATTTACATTGCTGAGACATTCCGTTTGGCTTGGTATCTTTAGTGAGATGATGAAGAATAAGACACGTCACGTAGGACGCCCAGGGGCTGCATGTATATTCCTCCTCTTTTTGTAGTAGACTGGTTCCCTGCCTCAATGAAATATGGGACAGGTAACGCCTAGTTAGTGAACGACCTTGAACTGTCAGTCACACAAGCTCTCTTGGCTCGTTGCTTGGCTACAATCTACGTCTGCCAAGGTGGCACTCTCCAAGCAGATCTTTCGCAGAAGTAGATTGCAGGATATCTGCTAGGAGAGTGCCAAGGGGGCGCAATTCCACAATGCACCAGAAAAATGGAGGCGTTACCCATAATGCACCAAAAAAAGTGGGGCGTTACCTGGCCTATTATGTGAATGAACGCTTAAACCCAATACACATCTACCGATTCAGGGTTCAACATTAGTTCCCAAATCGTATAGGAGTCAGTGAACATGTCCCAGGCGAATTACGTAATACCTCGGCCCTGTGTCGGCCACCCAATTAAAGGCCATTTATCAACGTTCCGTTGTCAATAATAAACATATTGATAAACTTTTGGTGAGCGATTTAGGAACATTGAATGAGAACTCATCAGCGACAAAAAAAACCATCTCAATGAGGGGGTTTCACTAATCATTGTCCATTGCCTAGCTGTCCTACATCTACCGACTGGGCCTGACTCCGTTAGGATGACTCGCCTGAGACAAATTACCATTCCTTTGTCGCCGACAAAGGTACATCAATATTCCGAAATCGGTAGATCTATGTGTATTGGGCTTTAGGCCAGGTTTCCAGGCTACTCGTTTTGGCTCGCCTGAGACAAATTACCATTCCTTTGTCGCTGACAAAAGTACATCACTATTCCGAAATGGGTAGATCTATGTGTATTGGGCTTTAGGCCAGGTTTCCAGGCTAGGGGCCATCCATAAAGTACGTACGCAGAATTTCTGAAAGTTTAGACCCCCCCACCCCCTCTCCCAATCTGGTACGCAATAGAACAAAAAGGGAGCATACGCAGATTTTCCTAAATTTCTGACCCCCAACCCCTCCTCGCTGCGTACGTACTTTATGGATGGCCCCCTACTAATTTTTGGCGCACGTTTGGTAGTAGAGGAATGCTTGTAACCGGCATACACTCCACACTACCATGTCAGTCGATGGGTACCTCCTTGCTTTACCCCCGAGCTTGGAGTGCCATGCCCTGGAGGGGGCCCATCCACACCCCCTGGGGCGCCCCCATGCGCCTCCCTCCAGCACCCCGCGCCCCAGGCTTACATGTACGTATCCAGACTACCCACCACCCTATATTGATGACGTATTGACATGCCCCCCTGCCCGCCGCTAGGAGGCGCCTGGAGCGGCCGTGGCGCCCTCCATCGGAGGCTCTGCACACTTTTGATCTTTTTAAGCAAAATTAGTCACAAGTAAAAATTTTCATTTGTACCTAGTCACATTATCACATATCCCGTACGTCACAGTGTGACGTACGGGTATAAATACGCTATGGGTGGGAGTGGGTAGTATACGTAGTTGATACAGCCATAGGTATAATGATATGATTGTAATCCAAATCAGCCCGAGCTGGCACATTATTGGTGAGACGAGGCATATATATATACATATATATATATACATATATATATATATACATATATATATATATATATATATATATATATATATATATATATATATATTTATATAGACATATATATATATATATATATATATATATATATATATATATATATATATATATAATATACCCATGGTTATGTACTAGGAAAAAAATTGCAACTGAATTTCATCTTTTCCCCCAAAAATCCGCCCGGTATTTGCACAGGGTGGAGAGAGTAGGCCACACATGCCTGGTATTGAGAAACCAAGCCACCCCCGCCCCATATACCAGGATCCCGGCCTGTGACCCCCACAGAGGGCGCTTCTCACACCCCCGAGGTGCGCGTCCCACGACCGTCCGTCCGTCCGTCCGGGCGGGGGGGGGGGGGGGGGCGGAGTCTCAGTCTCCTCCATACGTGTTACCATGACGACGGTCCACTTGTCTTGTGGCCAGCAGTCTCCACTCTCCCCCCGCCTCCCCTGAGGGACTCGTCGTCTATTAGGAGCTGCTCAGGGCCAGAGTCTGCCCACATAAACATGGCGGGACACGGGGCAGGCTGTTAGCGTCAGGTCTATAGGAGCCCGGCCGCCACCACCGTTACTCAAGTGTCTGTGTCACGACTACCAATGGGCATAATGAGTGCCGCTGTTAGGGATAGTATTAGGTGGGTTTTGTGTGGCATAATGTGTGGGTGTCATGAGTGTTGTGCATTCATATTGTTACTACCATGACTGTGATTAGGCTTCATATGAGATTATGTCTCAACTCATTGTAATATATTAACTTATAGATATACAATTCTTGTAAAGCTATGTTGGTCCATGTCTCCTGACTTTTGCTAGGTATTATAGGTGTTTATGTGCTAGTACAGTCACTAGGCTTTGTAGATGTATCCACAAACCCGTATGGGACGGGGTCGGCGGGGCGCAGGGTGGTGGGGCAAGGCAGGGCGAGGCAGGGCAGGGCGGGGCAGGGCAGGGCAGGGCAGGGCAGGGCAGGGCAGGGCAGGGCAGGGCAGGGCAGGGCTGATGGGAACTGAACCAGACTGGGTATTTGTGTGGTGCAGGGCAGGGCAGGCAGAAACTTATGGGGCGGGGCAGGGTAGGCCAACACTTATGGGGTGGGGCCGGGCAGACACTCATAGGGTGGGGTGGGGCCAGGCAGGCAGATACTTGTGGGGCAGGGTGGGGCGGGGCAGACACTTATAGGGTGGGGTGGGGCGGGGCAGATACTTATGGGGCGGGGTGGGGCCGGGCAGGCAGACATTCATGGGGTGGGGCAGGATGGGGCAGGCAGACACTTATGGGGCGGGGTGGGGCGTGCAGAAACTTATGGGGTGGGCGGGGCAGACAGACACTTATGCAGGGCGGGGCAGGCAGGGTCCGGATAGAGACCGGGTGTTTGACGGGCGTGGGGCGGGGCGGGGCGGGGCAGGACGGGGTGGGGCGGGAACCAGACGGAGACGGGTGTTTGACGGGCGCTGGGCGGGGCGGGGCGGGGCGGGGCGGGGCGGGGCAGGGCGGGGCGGGGCAGGAACCAGACGGAGACGGGTGTTTGACGGGCGCTGGGCGGGGCGGGGCGGGGCGGGGCGGGGCGGGGCAGGGCGGGGCGGGGCAGGAACCAGACGGAGACTGGTGTTTGCGGCGTGTGGCGCGGGCCTCATCCGTCTCAATGAACTGCTCGGCTCGCAGCACTGTCACACCGCGGTCGCCGTGAGTTACTCAATGCTGGTCATCTCACTGGAGTCATTCGTCAAGCCGCCCGTCCCTGTCTGTCTCCCCTGTGTCTTGTTTTTACATTCACAACGTGTTCTCAGTCTACAGACTGTGTTTACTCCTGTGACCTAATTGTTTTCTCTGTGCATGATGTGTGCATTGTAAGCGGCGAATCTTTACTCTTGTGGCCTTATTGTTTTATCTCTGCATTCTGTGTATTGTAAGTGCTGGATAGAATTTTCTTATGTGTTAGATTTGAGATTGCCCCCTGAAACCACATTCCACGGTATAAAAGTAGATTTTCAATAACATATACTTTGTTTTACATATGCTCTATGGACCTTTTCATTATATCTCTTATTCAATGAGTTTTTAAGAAAAATTAATATTCTGAAGTAAAGTTGTTTTAGATTTGAAATTTCCCCCTGAGACCGCATTCCACAGTATAAAACCAGGTGTTGAAATTATGTATACTTTGTTTTACTTATGCTGTATGCACCTGTTCAGTATGTATGTTATTCAATGTGTTTTTCTTTTGAGAAAAAAACAGACATTCTGAAGTTAAGTTGTTTTATAACAGTTACCTCGGTACTATACATTAAGAGATGCGAAACAATTGGCTGGAACAATGTCACTCTCACTACATACGTGTTATATATGTATAGGGCACAGAGTGATTGCTAGTTCCGCCATCATTTGCCACAAATGGGATACACCCACTATTATCTGCTGTTATAATATGTAGATAACCCCCAGATGAAGCTAAAACCCCTTTATGGCAAGCCAATAAAATTGTCTAATAAAATCCATTGCTAAATAGGCCCGCCACTGTTTTGTTTCACATCGGGGGCAAGATGGCTTCTTCCATAACATAATAGCTGTGCGCCCTTTACATTCCCTTATGTATGTTTGGAAATATGCAGGATTTAGTCTAAATATAGGATATCAAAACATATTATCAGTGTTTATATATACATTATATGTTTACTCTCTTTGGACAGAATCTGTCATCTATCTCGGTTGGGTATGAGTGTATCTGTGAATCTGTATCTCACCCCTGGTATTTTTTCCCCATAAACTTAATATTGGAAACTCGTACTCAACGCCCGTGGAGTATTGTTGAAAGATACTCAATGGGGGGTGATGTCACACATTTTAGGCAATTAGTCAGTGAGAGGGGTGAGATGAAATCTGAACAGCTCTCGATCCATAGCCACTGATAATTTGGGTTTGCTATTTAAGCTCACTCTGCTTTGCCTCGTGAGATTACTCTGCAACTAAAACTCATGGCACATTGTCAGTGGCTATGGATCTCGATGCAGTTCCTTATTAATATGCATATTCTTAGTCTTTATCTCACCCCTGGTACAAGTTTCGCCATAGGAATAAGATTAGAAAAAAATACTCAACGATCACCCCCGTAAAGTGACAATACTACGCCACGGCCGTGGCGTAGTGAATTTAAGATGACGTCATATGGATTTGCTAAGTGTTTTCTTATTATTGCAAAAATTTTGATGATATTCAATATCATAAAAAGGGGTGAGATAAATCCAGAACCGCACTCGAATTGTAAAATAGACAAAACTCAACTCGTTTTAATGGGCCGTAATCGTCACTCGGCTTCACCTCGATGACCGTTGAACCCCATCCAAACTCGTGGAGTATTGTCTATTTATACGATTCTCGATGTAGTTCTATATAAATACCAAACACATACAGACACTGTATATTCACTGACCAGGCCCCCCCATGCCTGTCGTCCGGCTCTCCCTGTCATTGTCCGCCGTCTGTCTGTGCGTCCCTTGATCTACTTTCCCACCAGCCTCATCCTCATGTTGACAACGCAGGGCTCTGACCAGCCGTGCCCGGCCTGCCTCGACCCCCATCGATCTCTCCTCCTACCCCCCGGACCCCCTCCGGACCCCCGCCGGACCCCCCCTACCCCCGGACCCCCGCCGGACCCCCACCGGACCCCTGCCGGACCCCTCGCCACCTCCACCACCGTCCCAAGACTGCAGTCATTGTGCGAAAACCACCAGTTTATATATGTATACACCCGGCGTATATAGGTATGATTTTGCGTATGTATGCAAGGTAGTCCTATTTTCCGTTGTGTATACGCCTCATCTATAGATGTGTAAAATGTATACGACCTGCTATACATGTCCCGCACACAATATTTCTCTTCATATACACTTTGCGGCAAATACAGCCATTACGCTGACATATAGAAGAATTTTTTTCCAATGGTGATATATAAGTTACAACCCAGATGACAATTCTGTGGTGTGATAATTAGTATCAAAGAGAACACAAAGTTTCCTACTATTGGTAATACTTCTTTTTATGAATGTTTTAAATCTCCTCAGATGTAGGGAGGGGGGGTATAGTAGGACCACTCCACTACATATTCTAACAACCCACTCAACTCCCTCACCACAGAATGGCCTCACTCGGAGAGCTTTGTGGACGAGTTTTCGTGAACTCAACTATCTCCCCCAACCGCAATGCATCTTGGGAGATGCCCCATGAGCAACACTGGGAGCCTGAAATATTGATGGAAGCAGGAAGTGACCTCAGAAAGGCAGGAACGTACTGACTGCTTGGCGATGTGGGGGAGGGTATGAGGGGTAGATGTGGGACGTACTGACTATGGGTGATGTAGGGGAGGGTATGAGGGGTAGATGTTGGACGTACTGACTATGGGTGATGTGGGGAGGGTATGAGGGGTAGGTGTGAAACTTGCTGACTATGGGTGATGTGGGGAGGGTATGAGGGGTAGGTGTGAGACTTACTGACTATGGGTGATGTGGGGGAGGGTATGAGGGGTAGATGTGAGACGTACTGACTATGAGCGATGTGGGGGAGGGTATGAGGGGTAGGTGTGAGACGTACTGACTATGGGTGATGTGGGGGAGGGTATGAGGGGTAGATGTGAGACGTACTGACTATGGGTGATGTGGGGGAGGGTATGAGGGGTAGATGTGAGACATACTGACTATGGGTGATGTGGGGGAGGGTATGAGGGGTAGATGTGGGACGTACTGACTATGGGTGATGTGGGGGAGGGTATGAGGGGTAGGTGTGGGACGTACTGACTATGGGTGATGTGGGGGAGGGAATGAGGGGTAGCTGTGGGACGTACTGACTATGGGCGATGTGGGGGAGGGTATGAGGGGTAGGTGTGGGACGTACTGACTATGGGTGATGTGGGGGAGGGTATGAGGGGTAGGTGGGGGACGTACTGACTATGGGTGATGTGGGGAGGGTATGAGGGGTAGGTGTGGGACGTACTGACTATGGGTGATGTGGGGGTGGGTATGAGGGGTAGGTGTGAGACGTACTGACTATGGGTGATGTGGGGGAGGGTATGAGGGGTAGGTGTGAGACGTACTGACTATGGGTGATGTTGGGGAGGGAATGAGCGGTAGGTGTGGGACCTTTGGGAGAGAGACTGCGGAGGAGGAGGGGGAGGAAGCCATAGAAAGCCCAACACCCTGCGGGCGAGAGGATAAAAGGGTTGGCCAGTACAGTCACAGAGTGCAGGGCCAGAGGGCAGCTCAGGAGCAGCTCTGAGCAGCTCTGAGCAGCTCTGGGACACAGGGCTGAATACCGAGCAGCGGCCAGCGGCTGCTGTGCACTCTCCCAGCAGAGATCTTGCGCTCTACTAATTTTTTCAGTCATTTACATTAAAGTCACACTAAAATGATAGTACGGCCAATAGTCTGTGATATCTGAACGGAAGAGCGTGTCCAGATGCATGCGCGTATTAGGTGGGCGATAATTACAACTTTGCCCTGCCTGCCTGTGTTGTCATAGCAATATATTTCGCCTACTCCTGACTATGTCTCGATTGAGATCAAAGTGAGAGGGTATCAATCTCCCAGCAGATATCCTGACCAGTAGCCAGACCTCTGCTTGTGGAGTGTGGCGCAAAATCGCCCGTCTACACGGCCGATTACGGATGAGACCCTGTGTCACTCAGAAGGGATGGAGGGGTAGGATACAGGAACTGAGGCCAGTCTAGGGCAGAGACGAAGCCAGCGCTAGAGCCAGGAAAGATCTGGGGGGAGAGTGGTTGTTGTGTAGTGTGGCGGCCTGGCAGGCGGCCTGCCGGGCGGCCTGCCGGGCGGCCTGCCGGGCGGGCGGGCAGGGGGATACGGAAGGAGGGATCATGTCGCCGGTCAGTGAGCAGCTCAAAGCCGCTCTGACCCTCACCCACGGCGGTCAGCGCCCCACGAGCAGCTCAAAGCCCGGGAATCAAAGCCTACTTTGCCACAGGAAGAGGCAAGCATTAGGCCCATTGGGCGTAGTTTAGGCCGGGGGTATGCAGAACATCTGAGTAGGACACGGGCACGCTGTCGCTATCCAATCAGTGGCCGGGTGAGCTGCTCTGTGTAACCAGCCGCAATTTTCCTGATCAGTTTCCCGTCATTGGCGAAGCGGTTCAGTTGTCACTGTGCTCTTTGTTGTTCAGTTCTGTGTCACATCTCAATCAACTTGGAAGGATCGGTGGATGGGCTCTTTCTCGTTTTCCCCAAAGGCTACACACAACCTCATGTTGACCTCCTTGATGCTGATTGTCAAGGAAAGTATCAACCTGACATATTACGTTAGCTTCTGTATTAACCCTATCAGTCCGAGCAATGCCTTGAGGCATTCCCATGCAGGGTAACGAGGAATGCCTCCAGGCATTTTTGGGGCCATTACTAAAAACGATATTCTATGTGACAAAATTCATATACTTTCTCAATTTTTTCAAAAGAATTGAAAAAAATATATATGTAGGCATCATTATTCATGAATGTCCTATATTTAACTAAGACAATGATATATCAAATCCATAAGAAATAACTGCCGGTACCATTGCCATAAGAGCATCGTCCCCTTGGGGTATATTGCAAAATATCTGTAGGACTTGATATGGGGGCCTCCCGCTGAAAGGGTTAAGCCTTGTCACATTGTTTAGTCTAAGTCTCGATTTATCATGGAGAATTATTGTATCAAGCATTGTCTCACTATTAAGTTTAAGTCTCGAATTCTCATGCGGAGTTATTGTCATACAATCTGTTCTGTGAGGGTTCGATGAATAAATAACCTTGAACCTTGGCACAAGGGGAACAGGTAACTTGCTCGTTGCCCGCGATAGCTGGCATGTCGTACCCTTAATATGTATAACCTTATGTTTACTGATCCATTTCCATCCCAGAAAAACTTCAGTACCAGCAAGTATAATGTAGTCGTGATAGTTGGCATGTCATACCCGTAATGCTTATAACCATATGTGTACTCATCTTTCTCAATCCCAGAAAAAACTTCAGTACCAGCAAGTATAATGTGGTGGTGAATTTTTTTTTATTCAACTATGGTAAAGCACAATCTCCCATAGGCGTTCTTTCATGCACCAACCGGGGAATTTATTACATTACAGAGACACACAATAGTAATAAACAATGGACATATAACAAGTAACATACAAAAGAAAAATATCCCAGCCTTTTGCACTCTATAAAAGATTTCTATTAATGGGTAACAGTTTAGAGTTTAGTTTAGATAGCTGGCATGTCATGCTTTTTTAAAAAGCATGACATGCCAGCTTACATGCAGTGCTTATAACCTTATGTTTACTCATCCTTTAGAACCAGCAAGTATAGAGTGGCGAATTCTCTTTGTGGTAGTTCTGATTTGACCTACTTATGAGCAATAGAGTGCGTGTGTTCGAGGGTGTCAGTAAATCCATACTAGCCTCCAGGTCATAACCACGTGGTGAAGAACTCGGAAATAACGACCCCTCTGATAGAAAATCCAAAAGACCCCTCTACAGTCCCACCCTCTGATGCTGGATGCTATGCCTGACCTCTGTGTCTGTTATGAGGGACATGTGACTCCGGTTTGACCTTGCCTTGACCTTGGTTTGACCTTTGCTAAGATCCAGGCGGGATGATGCGTCATTAAACGGAAATGGAGCGAGCGTTCCTGGTCATTTCCGGTGTGGGTATGGATGACGCCAGATGGCGCTACGAGTATGGACGCCGTATAGACGCCGGTGGTGCATTCTGGGTATTTTCCCACGCATGGGAATGGCGTCAATACTGGATCTAAGCCACACCCAGTTTGAAATGGCCCAGGCTGACCTAATTCTGGCGACACGATAAAACCTATTCCGATCCAGTTCGACCGAATTCCTGCACTGCAGTACAGAGATGGCAGTTTCCTTTTTGTCCATAAAAATACTTGTTTTCATTTTCAGACTATAAAAATATTTTCCCTAGTATAAAAAAAGAGAGAATGAATTTGGCCTCATTCACACCAATAAACCGTGGTTCATATGTTGAAACCAAACAAGAGTTAGTCGTGTTGTTGTTCATCGCACCACGGCAAGATCGCGTATTACTGCGCGAGGAGAAGCCAAGAACAGTAATATGCGATCTTGCCGGAGTGCAATGAACAATAACATGACTAACTTGAGTTTGGTTTACAATTTATCCTACCCCGCCCGTCTAAATTACTTCTTCATTAACAGATGACATCATTCGTCAAGTGTATCCCCCTAGAGCGATATTTTTCATTTTTCTGAAATCCAGACCTAATACAGTGACCCAACGTTAAGCCTATGGAGTTTTTTTTATTAGGGGTAGGATAAAGTCTCCACATACACCCCAGCCCCATTCCACGGAAAATAACGATGTATTTCCCATGTTTTCTAAGTCTCTCTGAGGTAGTTATTTTCACATGAAAAATATTTCCTCTATTTTTTTATAACCTCAACATCATAACACCAACATCCCTGAATAATAATTAAAAGGTTTGGGTTACATTCAGTCTATGGATCGTTTTCTGTAACCCACTTGTACCCAGTCAATTTTCCATTTCTCTTAACTGCATGAGTCCAGGATAAAAACGTCAATCACTAGTGGGTCAATGAGGTATTTCGGTCTTGAGCGATTGATCATGATCAGCTGGGCATGCCTCTAATACCCTTAGACACTGGCACCCTGCTCTTTATCCAATAGCACAGCGTATAGCACGCAGATAGTGAAAGGAATGATTTTTCTCAGCACGCTGACCTTGTATCTGACCACTCTAAACTGTGATACGCAACGTATATAGAGCACGGTCTAAAGATAAGACCTATCCAAGCGCGGTCTTATCTAATTCTGTTAACCTGGCTCGAAGAATATATCCCTAAAGACTTGTCATAGGATGACCGGCCCATCCTTCATTTCTTATTTTGTAACACTACGTGATATTAGACAATGAGTTATACGCATTACAGATATACATGTAATAAACGTACCTGATTGCCCCACATCAATGTGCCCTAATTCATACAACACAACCCAACAAAGCCTGTTCAGATCAAATTCTGTCAACGCAAGCTTATAGAATATGGCCGAAGCCAGATTCCATATGATTAGACAATATTGCACATTTGGAAGACACCAAAAACAAAAAAAATCTTTAAGAATTTTAAAAAGAGAAGACCCACACTCCTGTGCCACACAAATGCCCACACGGTATTTCTGAGGCCTGTTAATAGTTTTAGTTTATTTTACACAGGGATTCACTTGACCATATATTCATTTAAAAGATGAACTATGAATTAAGATCTTTTAAAGTTGGATTGGAATACAGCATATAATATTTGTTATGTGTGGGGATTAAAGAAACTATCATATAAATATGAAAGTATTAGGGTCAATACCGCCTGTGTAAAATCGTCCTGTTAAAGCGCCACGATGTCGGATGTGTTCTACTTTTGGAGTGTCTAAGGTGTCATGCATTCAGTATGTATGCTGTTTTTTCGGTGTATGTAATATGCAAGGGGCGGTGTAGTGGAAGGTTTATTTGCAGTGGCACTGTAGTGTTTATTTGAGAGGGGATAACATTACGTCCCCTGGTAATGCGGCCCGTTGGTGGCTGTGGTGTGATGGAGGAGTAGACCTTATCGTGATCCTGCAGTACCCCTGACACCCGCGACTGTCCCCGCGAGCACACGCCGGCCGGACGCTGAGGGGACGCTCGGGGGACGCTCGGGGGACGCTCGGGGGACTCTCGGGGGTCAGCGCCACCTACACGCAGGGAGAGAAGGACACCCCTACACTGGCCACCAGAGCTACAGTACGTTAGTTCTGGTTTACACTGGCCACCAGAGCTACACTACGTTAGTTCTGGTTTACACTGGCCACCAGAGCTACACTATGTTAGTTCTGGTTTACACTGGCCACCAGAGCTACACTACGTTAGTTCTGGTTTACACTGGCCACCAGAGCTACACTACGTTAGTTCTGGTTTACACTGGCCACCAGAGCTACACTACGTTAGTTCTGGTTTACACTGGCCACCAGAGCTACACTATGCTAGTTCTAGTTTACACTGGCTACCAGAGCTACACTATGTTAGTTCTGGTTTACACTGGCCACCAGAGCTACAGTACGTTAGTTCTGGTTTACACTGGCCACCAGAGCTACAGTACGTTAGTTCAGGTTTACACTGGCCACCAGAGCTACAGTACGTTAGTTCTGGTTTACACTGGCCACCAGAGCTACAGTACGTTAGTTCTGGTTTACACTGGCCACCAGAGCTACAGTACGTTAGTTCTGGTTTACACTGGCCACCAGAGCTACTCTACGTTAGTTCTGGTTTACACTGGCCACCAGAGCTACACTTTGTTAACTCTGGTTTACACTGGCCGCCAGAGGTACACTACATTAGTTCTGGTTCTTATCCTAGCCCTAATATAAAATCCCATAGGCTTAACATTGAGTTTCCGTATGCCATGCTGACCGACATACAGAGTTTTATATGCCATTAGTGGCATACAGAATTGTTTTCATGTAATATTCCAAAATCGAGGAAACGGAGTAGGATAAAATCAAAACCTGATTCGTTTTAATCTTGGCCACCGCATGCCACTCCTGGAGTTTGAGCTCCGGACTTCACTCGGCTTCGCCTCGTGAGATCACTATGCCAAACTTCAGTCGTGGCATACAGTGGCCAAGATTAAACTCATCCAGTTTTACCACAACACTGGCCGCCAGAGCTACACTACGTTAGTTCTGGTCGGGTTAAACCCGCAGCCGCCTTCACCCAGTAGCGGGAACTGTTGTTTACTCTCCTACCAGATCCTTTGTACTGCTTGTAGAGTGAATTATTTCATAATCTCGAGGCTATTTTCTGATTTCCTTTCGTGTATATTTTTTTAATACAATGAGTATAAAGCTAGATTTCATTATCAGTTTGTTCAGCTTTGAAGTCTACCTATTGAATATGTCTGCGTTTAGAGCCTACATATAACAAGACTACTTGGTTTGAGGCGCACACTTATATAGAACTGCATCGAGAATCGTATAAATAGACAATACTCCACGAGTTTGGATGTACCGGAATCGTCATCGAGGCGAAGCCGAGTGACGATTATGGCACATCCAAACGAGTGGAATATTGTTTATTTTACGATTCGAGTGCGGTTCTGAATTTATCTCACCCCTTCCTATGATATTAGATAGCATCAGAATATCAGAATAGTTCGAATATACCTAGCAGATACATATGACGTCATCTCACATTCAATACGCCACCGCCGCGGCGTAGTATCATCACTTTACGGGGGTGATCGTTGAGTATTTTTTCCTAATGTTATTTCTATGGCTAAGCTTGTACCAGGGGTGAGATAAAGAGTGATACCGTGTGGTATTAACCGTAGCTCAATGTAGACAGGGGTTGGTTGCCATACTAGGACACCCCATGATTTGTAGCCAGCTTCATGTCGGCCGTTTAGCGGCGGCGCTCTTAGCGGTGTTACCGGCGTCAAATCCCACTCCGTACATACTACTCACACTCAGGGTGGTACCCCGCCACACTGCCCGTCAGCCGGCCCACCCTGATTTCCCGCTGACCGCCAGCTCCCACCTTCACATACACAACCTCTACACTAGACTGGCCTCAGTCCCTATATCCCTCCTGTTTCTTGATACAGGGACTGGTCAAATCGGTAATGGTGTCCGATTTCTGGTTAGCGCCAAGCTTGACCAGCACTCTCCATTCAGAGTTCCTTGTTACTGGTCAGGATATCTGCTTGGAGATGTTCTAGATTTACCCCTGGCTTCAGTCCCCTACCCCTCCACCTTTTCCTCAGTACACGGGTCTTATTTGTTAAGACCCCTGTACACATACACAACCTCTACACTAGACTTGCTCAAGTCTTTGATTGTGAACATTCATTGAATGATTAATTACAATCCTTGCTCAAGTCTTTAATTATGAACATTCATTGAATGGTTAATTACAATCAGAATAAAGTTTGTTTTAGTATGTATCCTTCTCTGACTGGCCCATGAATCAAACGTATATATATATCCCAACGAGGAGGTAACTATAGGATGCAGGGACTGGAGCCATACTACCTCTATACCTCCAACACACTCCACACCCCACCCACACACCTCCTCACACACCCCACCTGCTGCCCACCGGAAGCGGAAACCTGTGGGGACGCCGGGAGCGGCGCAGTGTGCGTGTCGCTGATAACGGGACGCGCGGGGGACGCTCGGGGAACGCTCGGGTTAGGAGGGAGGGAGGGAGGGGGATGTGAAACGGGGTTTAGGGGAGATGGGGGTAAGTGTGGGCGTACAGGGCTGACTGAAGACTGGGCTCCTTTTAACCCTTTTACCACGCTGCATAGCACCAAATACACACCATGAAATATGCCAATGCATTACTATTTTTATCCCTGTAGTCCGCTGGCACTTTTCACAATATCCACAGTGACGACATCATATCACACCTCCAAGGTAGTCCAAAATAATCCTGATGTTATATGGTAGTATTGATATTAACTATGATATAGTTTTACATCGATTTGAAAAATATTATCAAAATATTCGCATTATTTCATTAAAAAGTAGCATTTACTAAAATTTTGGAAAGGATGCATCAAGGCATGATAGTGATTAATAAACTGGGATCTTACCTGTAGACCCTTTTCTATGTGCTTTAGAGACCCAGGGATAATGTGGGTCACACTTATGGACGACATTATGAACGGCTGCTATTGCCTTAGCGAACAGACTTAACTGTTATTAAAAGATAACCCTTGTACGGGCTACGGAAAAGGGTCTTCATGTAAGATCCTAGATTATTAAACGGGCCCCTGGACCCGTCGGAAAGAACGAATCCGACTCGGATGGCATGGGATCTTGCTAGGCCTGGATTTCGCCGAGCCAGACGATACTGGACCGGCCTGGGTTGCTCGGGGTGGGATCGGATGGACTTGGATGAGGGTCCCATAGCCTTCATCATATTCGTATCTGATTGGAAAGGAGTCCGATGCCTTAGATATTCGTAGAATAAGCGACGTGGCTTCCACATACAACAAAAGTCTTTCACACCTTCAACCTTGCTTAACAATATACATATATTTTTGTAATTTTTTCGTTCCAATGGGTCAACCGAGGATCCGTGGTAGGAAACAGGCTCGTATTCAGATACGCCACGTCTTTCGATATAACAATATACATATACACACACACACATATATATATATATATATATATATACATATATATACACACACACACATACACACGCACATATATATATATACATGTATATGTATATAATATATATATAAAGGTGAAAAGAAATATCATTTTCTAAGCCTACAAAGTATTACAACACTATGTAGGATTAGAAAATGTACTATCTCTAGATACCTGTATTACCACACTTTTCTTGAGCAACAAGCTTCACTTTTAGCGTTATGCAATGATCTTTTTTTTTCCGTGACCCCAACTGACATCCCTATACTACAGATAACTCTTGTAAGACTCTATGAGCCAGAATGCCTTTTATCTCACCCTGGCACAAGTTTAGCCCTTCATTCCTAGCAGTGGTAGATTTATTGCTATATCAAAGGCCAATCCTTCTCATACCATGTCTATCTGGTGTGCAAAGTAAAAGAACTCTCGCCTTGGTAAATGTGTAGGGGTGAGATTTCTACCTAAATTCATTACATAGATTTGATCCCCACCCTTGTGATGTGAAAGAACCTTGAGAAAGAGTTATGATGCTACAAATTAATTAAACTTTCTCTATCCCCTAGACTTGCTCAAGTCTTTGATTATGAACATTCATTAAATGATTTAAGAAAATCGGAATACAATTCATTAGAGCATGTGTCCTTCTCTGACTGGCCCATGAATCAAAGACTTGTCCACTCTGACCAGAATCTCCTGTTTATGACCCCAAACCACCCCCTGTAACCCCATCATTCCCTCTACCCTTGCCCCCTCCCCCCTCCAGTTCCCTGGCCGCCTGTGTTGTGATAGCAATATATTTCGCCTACTCCTGGCTGTGACCCGATTGAGATCAAAGTGATAGGGTATCAATTTCCATGCAGACTTCTGCTTGGGGAGTGTGGCGCAAAATCGCGCCAGTCTACACGGCCGATTACGGATGAGACCAATCCCTGTGTCACTCAGAAGGGGTGGAGGGGTAGGACACAGGGACTGAGGCCAGTCACTCAGAAGGGGTGGAGGGGTAGGACACAGAGACTGAGGCCAGTCACTCAGAAGGGGTGGAGGGGTAGGACACAGAGACTGAGGCCAGTCACTCAGAAGGGGTGGAGGGGTAGGACACAGAGACTGAGGCCAGTCACTCAGAAGGGGTGGAGGGGTAGGACACAGGGACTGAGGCCAGTCACTCAGAAGGGGTGGAGGGGTAGGACACAGGGACTGAGGCCAGTCACTCAGAAGGGGTGGAGGGGTAGGACACAGAGACTGAGGCCAGTCACTCAGAAGGGGTGGAGGGGTAGGACACAGGGACTGAGGCCAGTCACTCAGAAGGGGTGGAGGGGTAGGACACAGGGACTGAGGCCAGTCACTCAGAAGGGGTGGAGGGGTAGGACACAGGGACTGAGGCCAGTCACTCAGAAGGGGTGGAGGGGTAGGACACAGGGACTGAGGCCAGTCACTCAGAAGGGGTGGAGGGGTAGGACACAGGGACTGAGGCCAGTCACTCAGAAGGGGTGGAGGGGTAGGACACAGGGACTGAGGCCAGTCTATCTATCCCCCTGTAACCCCGTCCTCACCCTCACCTTACTCTACACACACACACACACACCCTCCCTCCCCTCCCCTCAGTCCTATCATGTGACCCCCTCACATGACCACCCGCTCACGCATGCGCAGATGGACACACACACGTCACGGTGACGTCACGCCCGGACGGGTCCGCTGGTAGCCGGCCTGATCAGTGGGAGTCGTTAGAGGGCGGCCGAGTACCAGCTCGTTAGGCTCGCTGGTTGTTGGCGAGGTTTACGATGACGTTACGGTAACGTTACGGTAACGTGCCGTAACGGTAACGACGCGTAATGACGGCTGAGGGGATGCGGAGGGCGGGGAGGAGGTGAAGAGTGAGGAGGGCTTACGTGTGGTTTACTGTGAGTAGGTACTCCATGCCTGCATGATAAGTTATTACAAACCCTTAAGGACCTGTTCCATCTAGATGACAGCCTTTTCATGATCAGTCTGGGTCTCGCAGAATCAGCAACAGTCTTTTGTTGATTTTTTGTTAGATTATAGTGAAACTATAAAAACTTCACCCTATAAAAACTTCACCCTGGCAGCATCTGGTATCGTCTTTCTCGATTCTGACACCCAGGCGATAGTACCCGAAAACAGTCTTTTGTTGATTTTTTGTTAGATTATAGTGAAACTATAAAAACTTCACCCTATAAAAACTTCACCCTGGCAGCATCTGGTATCGTCTGTCTCGATTCTGACACCCAGGCGATAGTACCCGAAAATGTTAGAAATCTCTGACTTCCCACGATCACAATCCCATCCCAGGTTGACAGTTCTGGTCCTGTAGACTGCAATATGACATGTTTACAGTTAGAATTCCATTATTTCTCAAAATAATCACTATACACAACGTTTATTCACCTCAAAGACACCACCTACTTTCAAGCGGACACTCTCAGTAAGCACTCGAGGGGTCAAGGTCACAGCTCTTAGTTCCTAGTTCAGACACCAGAAGACAGCACCAGTAAAGAAATCCTAGCGGAAAACGGGTGTACTAGTATCGGCTATATGAAACAAGGTACCCCGCAGTGGCCGACGGTGGCCGACGGCACCGATCTCACCCGATTATGGTGTTCCATTACACCGATGGTACCCGAATTGCAAATCAGACACTATCTTCGGCTAAGAATTCGGCTATATGGAACCGCCCCTTGACATGGAGCATGAGATCCTCCAAACTACAAGATACATGCCTTATCAGTCCTAGAGATGTCAGTATTCTACTTTTCCGTGGAAATCCACTTTTTCATATTCAGTATATGTAATTGCTTTTCCTTGCATCAAATAAAGATGATATTGATTTAGGCTCATTTACGCCAATAATACAATAGTTTCAACCCCACACAGACGATCAGCCCCATGCCATGGCCGACAAGAACACATTATCCAAGTTTTCCCGGTCTCTCAGGCAGAAAAGTCCATATGAAAATATTTCCACTTTTTTTCCGTGACCCCAACTGACATCCCTGTATTACAGATTACTCTTGTAAAACTCTAGATTTACTGCTATATCAAAGGCCAATCCTTCTCATATTATGTCTATGTGGTGTGGTGTGTAGCCACCTTTCTCCTTCATTCCTAGCAGTGCTAGATTTACTGCCATATCAAAGGCCAATCCTTCTCACACCATGTCTATGTGGTGTGGAAAGTAAAAGAACTCTCACCTCGGTACATATGTAGGGGTGAGACTTCTACCTAAATTCATTACATAGATTCGATCACCACCCTTGTGGTGTAAAAGAACCTTGAGAAAGTCTGGTGAGAACCTGTAATGGTTAACTGGACGTTAAATCAAACCAACCAATCAACAACAAGTTTATCCATGGGAATAACATTAAAAAAGGAATTCTCAACAATCACCCAGGAAAAGTGATAATACTACGCCACAGTCGTGCGAGTGAATACGAGATGACATCATATGCGATTGACCAATCAGCGGGCAGGATTTCAAAGAGAGGACAAGACATCAAAATGGAGATTGAAACGTCCCTAACTGGATTTGCGAACTTTGAATGCTATGTGGTATTCACTCGTCTGTCACCTCCTTCATATCACTCCACATCAAACTCGTGGAGAATAACAACTGTGACCACGCTTTGATTTCTTCTGCACGGTGCGCTACTACTCGTGTATTCAAGTCGTTGCTCCTACTTACTCAAACACACGACACATCTGACGGCCAATCCCTCTTTTAAACGCACATAAATCGTTGTTGACAAGGACAGAACTATGGTCCGGATGATTGTATTATATCCAGCGTGGCTTGTTGTATGAAGCCTTCTCATTGTGTCATGACAGTTTAGTGGTATGGAGAGCATTAACCCTTTAAGGGCGGATGAGGAGATGATGCCTTAAGGCATTACTTGCTGGATATTTATGGAATTGTTTTTGAAAAGGAAATATTTTCACAATAAACCTGACATTTGCAGAGAAGGTGGGTGTAACTTCATATTTGTGAATTCTAAATAATAGAAATAACAATATTAAGGATAACAAATTTTATCCCATGATAAACCTTCAAATTTTCAGTTCAGAGGACAATGCCCCCGTCCCCTAGAACTTACATAGTCACTAGTAGCCGTCCCTAAGTGTGTAATTCTGCCATGGGCGGCCGTCCTTAAAGGGTTAAAGCTACTACATTTGTATACAGCTGAAGAGAGAAAAAAAACCTACAAGTTGGAGTGTGTGTATAGTAGTTTCTGTTGCTGCTTTTTCTGAGGTTTCTTTTCTTTGCACAGAGATCTATCTTAATCAGGTGCCATGTGAGACCCTAGCAGCGCCAGGCTTTCTTGATCTCCTATAATGAACACAATGGAGATGTATAAAGAGGTGATAAATCATGAGGCCAGGCATCAAACGAGCCTGGCCGAGAACGGCGCCTTATGGGGCACAGAGTGATTGCTAGTTCCACCATCATCCACCAGGACATTGTAAGATAGCGCCACTGTAGTCAGAGGACAACCACTACTTTCCGCTGTTATTACCTACCAAATATATTAAAAAAAAACACTAGAATTCTGTAGGATCCGCTTGGAGTTTCTCCCACACATAGAGACGGAGTGAGCCAGACCTATGCCTGGAGACTGAAGGGCCAAGAGGATAGGATTCATTAACTTGCTATTCCTTTTGTAGCTCTACACTCTGTTATCTTTCATATATATATATATATATATACGAAAACAGAATTTAATCCTGTAGTTTTCTGATCTCATAACCTTGAAATAACCTTGAGAGAAAGCAATGAGAGTTTCAAAATGGCCGATGGCAGGATGGTTTCAGGGCATGTAATGTTATTTCCGCCTATTTTTACCATTACCAGCTCCAGTCCTAATATCCACCACTGGAAATTTATAAATATCCATAAGACAGGGCTTTCTATGACAAGCTCAAATTCAAAAATAATAAAACCATATTAGATGGTTCAAGGAGCTCATTTACGCTATACAGTAGAACCCCGGCTTACGGCTTAAAACCCCGTGTAAGCTGAAGGCTTAAAACCCCGTGTAAGCGGTCACTTCTACCAAAAATAGATTACTCTATGGTTTTTTTGAGTGTGTGTGAGTATATTCATAGTAAATACATTTATAATTCAACGTTTAATAACTTCGGATCCAATTAAGATAGTGGAAAATCGATGTCAGATTTACCATCCCCTCTGTCTCCCCTACATATTGGTATATTACACGTCAATATTGGCCTGGAGGAAACTTGAAAACCCCGCGTTAGCGGAAATTCCGCGTAAGCAGACACTTTGGCCCGGAATATAATACGCAGCGTTATCATAATACTGTATAGCATTAAGACTATGTGAACGTGGGTTTAGTTATTGTTTTTATAACTGAGAGTCCGGAGGTACATGGAAATTTGCTGAGTACCACCAGGATAAATACAATAGCTATGCAGTGCCCTATAGGGCACAGAGCGATTGCTAATTCCGCCATCATCTGACAGGAAATGGTGAGATAGCATCACTGTAGTGGATGGGGGGGGGGGGGGGCAACCACTTTTATCAGTTGTTACAATCTATGGATGATATTGAGAAGAGGCTAAAATTCCTCCATGGCATGCCCCAAAAAACATTTTGGATAAAAATCCATTGATAATTTGGCCCGGCACCTGATGTTTTTGATGTCGTCGGGGGGCAAGATGGCTGCTTCTATAACACAATAGCTATGCAGCGCCCTATACGATATGACCGCATGGATATTCACAAATACACAAGTAGATCTTCATCAACTGCGCGTTATTCCATTCACTGCGGGTCTGTTGTGCCGACATGCCGCTGGTTATATGATGTCGCCATACGAACTCAGGATCGATCGCCGATGACCAGTTCAGTCATCATCTCGGAATGTTCCCGGCGTGTCAGCTCCCTGGTCTCTAGAGAGCCTGCGCTGGTCACCATCCATCCTTAGCGGAGACAGCGCAGCCTGCCGGTTACCAGCGGTGGTGACCCGCGGCTGGCACTGGCGCCCGGCGTGCAGGACGGATGATGACGTATCCCGCTTGGTACCAGTGATTAATGGCGTCCAGTTTGCTGATTGCTGAGTGTAATTAGATTCCTCGGAGCGGGGCGGGGCGGGGCGGGGTACGGGAGGGGATCAAGGACCCGGGCCCGGCCTGAGGGGACAGGGAGACCCGGGACGAGATGGAGGACGGGAGAGATCGTACAAGTGACAGGTCATGCTCCTTCAATTGTGACCTTTGTCATCGAGATACAGCTTCGTTTGTTTGACCTTGACCAGGGTCAAATAGATAATGCCCCTTGGCATTCAAGGATGCCAGTTTTCAATGGTTTTACTGAAATTTATTTTTTCATTTTCAGATGGACATAAAAGATTCCTCGTGTAATATTGATATATTTTCTTCAAAGAAAGTTAACCCAGAGACACCCCACAAAGTGTGAAGGACACTTTCAAAATTTGAAAGAGGACATTTTATCTATAATATTGATATACCAACTGCTAATTTATCTGATTCAGTTATAACCTTTGTGATTAATGTGACAGACCTTGCTTCCTCCGCTATGACTTTTTTTTTCTTTTTTTTAATTGAAAATTGCAAAATATGATTACATCAGTTCTTCTTGCGGTGATTGGAAGGTAGTAATCAGTACAATACACAAACCCCTTGGAAAGAAGTATGGCAGTTTTCAATCTTACTATTAAAATTCATGTTTTTATTTTCAGAATGAAAAAAAAAATCCTAGTGTAATATTGATACACCAACTGCTAAATAACTCAATTCAGCCACAGCCCATGCACCCACCCACCACCCCCCCCCCCCCCCCAACACCCCACCCACCCACTGAACCTCTCCATTGACCATGAAAAAATCTGAACTTTCCCTTGATTCCCCACTGTAATGTAAACCCTGTATTGCTATAAAAAGTATTTCAATGGTTTTTTTTTAACCCTAACTGGCAATTTTGCCTTGCATCATTTAGTTGTAACCTTTGTCATAAAAGTGATAGACCTTGGCTCCTCCGCTTTGACCTTTGTCATTGGAGCGATATTAAAGTCTTGGTTAATAATTCAGCCATGTTATTGGTTATCCAGCAACAGGCTTACAAGTGACAGATCTTCCCTTTGTCACTAAGATATACTCTTCATCTTTCGGCTTTCATCAGGATTTAACCAGTGGGAGTGTTGTTGCGTCAGTTATTGGTCATTCACCCGTGATCACGATGATGCAAGTGTTGCCTTTGACTGTCAACTTTGACCTTGATAAAACCTGTTCTTTTGGCCATGGTTATACAAAGGAACATCCTAGTAGCTCCTGTGCCTACATTGGCTATGTTTGGTTAAGTGCTGTACAGAGGAGGTGTGAAGCGCAGCGCCCCCTATCGTTTTGGCATGTACTCAGATGACAGCTCTATGTAGATTCCTATGCAAAACTAGGCTAACTAGTAACAGCTACTACATACAATCTGTTAGAGCTCTATCAAAGTTCTTTTCAGATATTGATAGATTGACATCTATTGTACTCCAAACCACAATAGAGCTCAATAGAGCTCCACGTTTTATGGCTGTTTGGTGTTGTGGAATACAGCCTTATTTCTCATAGGCTAGGGCTTGCTGACCACACACAGTCCATTATCAAGAGCTGCTTCCCCAATGCTGGCAGGTTTGAAAGTGGCGCCTTGAACCCTGCTGTGATCGCATATATGAGTCGGGTCGCTATAGGGGGCACTGCGCTTCACACTTCCTCTGAGTGCTGTAGCACTCATTCGGTGGACCTCTGAGGTCATGCATTGAGGGCCTTGTTCATATTTGTAACAATCTTGCCATGTTTAGGAATGCCAAGGTAAAATACGCTTGGACCAGAGTGACAGCGCTGGCATTGTATCTGTAAAGATTACTTGTAATCCATTTCGCATAAAGGTTACTGCTCAGAAATTCCTTTCATTTATCCATCGTAATTCTTTTAGAGAAAACATATTCTACCAGTGACTTTTGTTTTTGGGGAGCTTACATCAGGATGATCAGCTATTAGCTTATGGCTGCACTCAGACAGTGTCAGCCTTTTGCTCATGGGTGTGCTCGGGCAATATCAGCTCTTAGCTTGTTGCTGTGCTCAGGCAATATTAGCTCAGAGCTTATTGCTGTGCCCAGGCAATAACAGCTCTTAGCTTATTGCTGTGCTAAGGCAATATCAGCTCAGAGGTTATTGCTGTGCTAAGGCAATATCAGCTCTTAGCTTATTGTTGTGCTCAGGCAATATCAGCTCAGAGCTTATTGCTGTGCTAAGGCAATATCAGCTCAGAGCTTATTCCTGTGCTCAGGCAATATCAGCTCTTAACTTATTGCTGTGCTAAGGCAATATCAGCCCTATGCTCGTGACTGTACTAAGGCAGGGGAGCTCATTGCCAGTGGATGTGCTCAGCCAGGATTAGCTCCTGAGGCCCGTTTAATAATCTAGGCTAGTACATGAAGACCCTTTTCTGTACCTCTTACAAGGGCTAACGTTTGATAATATTCAAGTCTAATCGCTAATACAGTACTAGACGTCCGTAAGGTTGTTTTAAGTTGACCCACATCGTCCCTGGGTGTCTATGGCGTACATAAAAGGTATACATTTACGACTCTATATTATTAAACGAGCCCCTGGGGCGTAACTATGCTAAGGCAGGATAGAGACCAAAGTACTGGGAAGGTATTGTGAGTCAGGATATATTTC
This sequence comes from Alentia gelatinosa, assembly GCA_950022655.1. Taxonomy (NCBI): domain Eukaryota; kingdom Metazoa; phylum Annelida; class Polychaeta; order Phyllodocida; family Polynoidae; genus Alentia; species Alentia gelatinosa. The sequence continues at coordinate 10,765,722 of OX465579.1, read as the reverse complement.
CATTTCGACGACTAAGTAGGGTAATTAGTCTAAATGAGATCACCATGACAATCAGAGAGCTATAGCACTGCCCTAAGCTGTCTTTGCATGGCCTGGGCTCTATAGCGCTTCACTTCGACCGTGCCTTAAGCTGGAGACACACCAAGGAAGAAACGCAGCGATTTCTGGAATCGCTGACACAAAATGGCGTGTATGTGAGCTAGTATTTCATAGTTCACCTTATTATTGCTTCTCAGACGCCAAATTATTGGTGGGAGATATTACTATGGAAAAATATTTCACACACTTGCCTTTTCATGTTGGCGATTCCAGAGATCGCTGGCGTTTGTCTCCGGCTTTATATATATTCCTGTATATATGTATAGATAGATATGGAATGTACATTATATATGAGTTACTGTACTCGCAAGCCTGTTGAGTACGAGTTCTTAATGTTAAGCCTATGGACGTTCATACCAGGCTAAGATAGACGACTCTAAAACCTTACTAGCGATCTCAATGTGTATGTAGGAGGGTAGCTCATCTATAGGTTGTAGAACCGTCCCAAGGCGCCATTAACACTATGTAAGGTCAGGGCGAAGGTTATGGTTTGCTCTGAATGCAGTCATTGGCTGCTGGATCAATCCTTTTTTGTTGGTTTTTTTAGAACTTTTATTAGGGTTATACGCCATGCCTTCTATATTCCTTATATGGCAGTGAAGGCAGAGGGACAACTCCATGCAGGTCGGTGCCCTTGATGAATCGACCCCACTTGTGAATGGATCACACTGAACGATGACTTCCCATCCCTTAAAGAGCTGAACCCAGAGCGCAGTAATTGGGTCATCTGGTGTATACACCCCTCGACCTAGACTGGCCCCAGTCCCTGCATCCATCCACCTACCCCACCCCTCCTCTCCTCGATACAGGGACTGGTCAAATCGGTAATGGTGTCCGATTTCTGGCGCTGTTTAGCACCACGCATGTCCAACACTCTCCATGCAGAGTTCGCTACTGGGCAGGATATCTGCTTGGGGATTGATGTTCTCCAATTCATGTAGGGGATGCTTAGTGAGGGGGTTACAGGGGTTATACTTGTTAACACACAGTACAAAGGTCATCTACAGGAGGGATGTATACTGCTCTGATAACATAGTACCCAGGAAACTGGGGGAGGGTTAGGGTTAGGAGGAGGTGTAGGGTTACAGGGAGCGGCTGGAGTTGCAATCTACAGCAGGTTTCGTTCCTAATGGACAAGTCTTTGATACCTGGATCAGTCACACTGCAACACACTTTATCTTGACTTTTATGAATCATGAAAGTTCATAATCAAAGACCTGAGCAAGTCTACCCTCGACCGAGTACCGGGTACCTCACCTAAATGAGGATGGACTAGTTACCGCCAAGACATGTCTAATTAACGATGGTGATTAAAACCTCTATATATATAGTGACTCTTATAATGTGAATGGGGGGCTGTTTTCAAGGGTCAAACAATGACATCCAACTATATCTCTTCAAAGGCATATTGGAGAATTCGGCTTGAAAATAAAACCCATGCCATTTTTCTGAAACTTGAATCTGATGATCTCTAAGTGTTATAGAACACATATCTAACTTACAAATCGGGGTCACCATGTTCGTTTTTTATTTAAAGATCAATATTATGATGATTTTATAATTGTATATAAAGGAATTCTATGAAGTTGTTTTTCACACGATAAAACCCATGTCATTTCCTTCAAACTTTGACACAATATAGTGGATATATGGTACTATACATTTAAGTTTTATAAAATTCATAGCTCAACTTCCTTGTTTTTTTCTACAAAATTAACAAAAACAGCATTTACTGGTACATTTCCTATGTAAATCAAGCAAATGTTATTTGGCCTCTTTGACCTATTAGGCTCAGATAAAATGGATAAAACGTTAGATTTGGTAAGTGTAGGATATGCCTTTAAGGATACATACTGGTGTGGAATTATCTCAATGGTAAAGAGCACTGGACTTGTTATTTCCAAGGTTGTCAGACTTTGTTGATTCGAGTCCCACTGCAGCCACTTTTCTCCTTCACCCCGAGCAGTGGTAGATTTACTACTATATCAAAGGCCAATCCTTCTCATACCATGTCTATGTGATGTGTGAAGTAAAAAAAAACTCTCACCCCGTAAATGTGTAGGGGTGAGATTTCTACTTCAATTCACCTCATAGATATTCGGTCAAACCTAAAGTAGGTCTAATTGAACATATTGGATGTTAAACTACTCAAACAAACAAATATTATAGTGTCGCCTCTCAAAACAAAGGAATACACTGCATTATTCAGGAAAACAACTATAGACTATATTTTCTCAGACTCAACATCATCAGTGTTTCCCATCACATCATGTGCTCCCTCCCCACAAAGGAAGAGACAAGAAATACATTATTTATTCTTGCATACAACCATCTTCTTCAAATTGTACTTGTAAATGAGTTTTTTTCAAAGAATACGATCCATTTAATACGAAAGACAATCAGGACCTGCATGAACAAATATCTCACTGATGATAAACTATGTGGCTGTAAATGTATATTGGCATAAGGCCACTAAAAAAACAACTTGTTTCTCATCACCAAGCCATGAAAATTATGACGAGGGCGCTTCTTTTTTTTCTTTTTTCTTTTGCTATATCAAAGATGGCAGATATGCCGTAAAACCCTGCATAAGCGGACACCCTCCGATCCGGGACAAAGTGCCTGCTTACGCGGGGTGTCTGCTTACACGGGATTTCCAGATTTTTACTGGCTATACATTTAATGCATCCCTGACATCAGGAGCTTTAATTTGATATTAAATACATATAACTTTCATAATTTCTATCAAGGTTCATATATTTAAAAAAAAAAAAAAAATTCTTCTAAAATCGTTTTTCTGATGCGCGCGGTGATGAGAAACAATTTTTTTTTGGGTGGCCTAAGCTTCAATGAACAAAGATAATTTGAGAATGTGGCGATGTCAATAGCTCGAGCTCCCACATCGAAGTGAACAAATTGGACGTTAAACTACCCAAACAAACAAACAAGGCACCATATAAATACCCTCTCAATATAGTAGAGGACGCCACCTTTCATCATACAAAGGGTTTCCATTCGTGGTGATTTATCTTGGTAATTAGAGCGTGTAAACCAGGAGTAGGGTTATGTATCTACCCTACACTGTGAAGGACCTTACTCTGGAGTTAATGACAAGGTATTTCCTACTATGAATAACTGGGTTTTCGTGTCAATGTTTTGTAAGCACGAAGTGAATATTACTATACACCTGTGTGCGAATGTCTATGAAATACTGCCCGCTGCTAGGGGTGTAGTATAAATAATGTTCGCGCCCGCTGTGACAGCGGGCCGTAGTGAATCGCAGTGGCTTTTCTTAGAGCAGAAAAGTTAATAAAACGGGGTTTTAAATGAGTAGGAGGTATAAAGTAATACGAAAACGTAGTGACTGAGCCCGTACGGTGTCCGTTCTTGGTCATTTGATTAAAAAATACGGCCCTCACGCCTACGGCATCGGGCCGTATTTTTTCATCAAATGACCTCGAACGGTCACACGTACGGGCTCAGTAACCACGTTTTCTCATATTACTGCCTTTAGCGATGAACGGAACATTGTGTGTTCCGATTCTTTCACACACAATCTACATTGTTGATCATGCTATGGACGTTGTGTGATTGTAATTCACAACAGCAAAATGAGAGTAGGAGAGAAAACCATTATCTTTTAGTTAAAGACATATATTGTCACTGAGCCCGTAGTGAATATTCGGGCGCACTGTGTCCGTAGTGAATGTATCGGGTCAATAGGTACATTAATAAGTATATGAAATTGCGTGAGTTTTCTTCGCGGCAAGATATCACGAAGCGGAGCTGAGTGATATCTGTAGCGGAAGACAACAAATGGCATATAAACAATTATATGAAATTTCGTGATGTTTAGATTTTATCCTACCCTGTTACATGTTTTTAACTTCACACATCACCAGTGGCATATAAATATTTTATGCCATAACCGTGGCATACAGTCACGCCATGCTAAGTCTATGGAGATCTATATGAGGGGTATGACAAACGTCCCTCCTGCTGCGTCGGGACGTATAAATTTATGGCATCATGAGACCCCGAACGGCCATCCCTTCAGGCTCAATAACCACGTTTTCTCTTAATGATATTTCACACGCAGACGAACAGCGTCAGTTCCGGTATAATCATATCTGAATGGCACACTTAGAGCCCGGCTAACATGGTGTGAAGATTACCGAGGTGGTATACGCCCCAGTGCGTACCTTCTCATCCCGACATACCTTTGCCGCTACTACAAGCACGGTGCATCGTTTTTTTTATAGACTTGCCAAGTGCCCACGAGTGGTTCATGATTCATCTGTGTTGATTAACTTGTCACCGTTCATGTACTTATCACACTCTGCCCACGCGTAGTAATTTCTGCGTGTCATGTGGGTGGCGCCCCCGTATGTCACACCCGAGAGTCACGTGCCACTCCGCGCATGCGCAACTCTATGTCACGTGATGTGTCAGGGCGGGGTCAACTTGTGGGTAATATGTAAGGTTAGCCACCCACTCACGTCTCGTGCATTGCTGTTGTTGGGAGTTTATCTGCAGTTTCTGTATTGGTTCTAATAAGCGGGGATGTTATACTTGCTCAAGTCTTTGATTGTGAACGTAAATTGAATAAATGAATGAAACTATAATGTGTAAGGTTCCTCTGGAGGGTGGTTGTGGCCCCTAAGATTCGAGGTCAACTCTCGACTGTATAGCCCTCCCAAGTCGCTAGAAAATATGTAAGGAGGTCAGGGTGAAGGTCGGGGTTTGCTGCAAATGCAGTCATTGGCTACTCGGTCTACTCTATTCCTTATATGGACTTCAGGTAATGGGACAACTCCATGCTGTCTGACTGGCTGTATCAGCCAGGCCAAAGGGAGAGTAGGTGGAGGGGTAAGGAGGGCGTGCGGTGGCGGTAGGCAGCAGTAGGAGAGGTGGGTAGGACACAGGGACTGAGGCCAGTCTAGGGGGATGTCTGCCATGCTATATGCTGTGACTATTTATACTCCGGTTATAGATATGATTTCTATGTGATAGTTTCTACCATAATTAGACTATTGGTCTGGGTGTGCTTGATGACTGTAGACATACTCTATATATCAATATAATCATAGAGTAATGTGAATAGTATAGAATATATATAGAATATAGAGTATAGAAATATGTATATTTCTCCATATATGTCTATCTTGAAATGGGTATTTCATTTCAGGATTAATACATACCAATATGCTTGGTCACAAAAGGGATGTAGAGACTAGAACTGATGTAGAATTCTGATGGTATTTTGTCCCAAAGACTCAATATTGGGAACTCATTCTCCATGCCTATGCAAGTATTGCAGTCCATTCTCCATGGTCTCTATCCTGTGTGTTGACCGTTCTTTCAGTGTGAAAAGGGTTGAGATAAATACAGACAAATTTTCTCATGAAAGGATATCCCAACAATACCCCACCAGGTATGAGGGACATCTTTTCATCCCAACCGGAGAGAAAGGATTTTTTTTATCTAAATACAGAAAGCAACTTATTTTGGTCAAAGTCGTTGTTCTCCAACTCATTTGAATGCTATCAGATATTCACTCGGCTGTTGCCTCGTTCATATCACTCGGCATCAAACTCTTGGAGAACAATGACTTTGACCAGAACTTGATGGTTTCTTTTTTAGTCTACAACCCGGTCCTGTTATCTGAGTGTCTATATACTTATCGCCACCTTGATGCTATCATTCCCCTCCGAATACCTACCATGCATTTCATAATTCTGATGGGGATCACAGCAGCATTGGATTAGAAAAAAGATAGAGCTTGGAGCTGTCTGTCTTCTCACGTAGAAGTAACCAGAGCATATTTACTAAGCATAGAGTGTCATGAGAGCGTTATATTACCCTTTTGTCCTACAGTGCATTAGAGTATTAAGTTTATTTCTAGAGCATTAAAGACGCATTGGAAATGTAGCCTTTATATTAAGCTTTGAAGGAAGGCTGATCCATTTTAATCATGTACCATGCCCGAGGTAATACTAATTATATGTTTGAGGTATATGACATTTTTGTCTACATATATAATTTTGCTTTCTAAGTCCCTGCTCTAATTTGATAGCAGGATTTATTTATGAATTAAAATCATTCTACGGCTAAAACCTCATTCCACATTATATGAACCACAGAATCTGTTATACATATATATCTATCATATTTTCAGCGAGTCCGAATAGGCACAAATGTCCATTAGTTTCTGTACCATATACTGGAAACTGCCTCACTTCTCTCTGGCTCCAAGCCCTCCTTTCTTTAAAAGTCCTCACTGTCCCTAAGCAGTGGCATTTCATATCATTTTCTCACCCCTGGTATTTTTTTCCCATCGACTTAACATAAGGAACTCTTATCCAACGCCCATGGAGTACTTAGATAAAAGACCCAATGGGGGATTATGTCACAAATGTTAGCCCATTAGTCAATGTGAGGAGTGAGATAAATTCAGAAACCTATTCAAAATTAGGGTCAAAGCTCAATCTCATCTCTTTTGAGTTGTTACGTAATTCACGCGGCTTTGCCTTGTGAATTAATACACGATTCACACTCGATGGGATTTGAGCTCTGACCCTAAACTTTCATAGGTTTCCTCTATAACACCACGCTTTTACAGAATATGGCAATCGAGGAGTATATATTATCCTACCCCTAATATAAAATCCCATAGGCTTAGCACTGAGATTCCGTATGCCACGCTGACTGGCATACGGACGTTTGTATGCTACTAGGGGCATACGGAATTTTAATGATCTTCATTCATGATTCTAATATTAAAATATTGTAGAGAGGGGTAGGATAAAATCAAAACCTGATTCGTTTTATCTTGGCTCCCAAATGCCACTCCTGGCGTTTTGGTTCCGGATACCACTCGGCTCCGCCTCGTGATATCACTACGCCAAACTCCAGTTGTGGCATACAGGACCCAAGATTAAAACTCATCCGGTTTTACGATATAGTTTTCCTCTATAAAATCTTGTGAATTACTACGCGATTCAAAGTCACTGGAGTACGTGCTCTGACTATAAGCTTTAATAGGCTTCCTCTACAGTATGACTTCGTGGATTCACTGAGAGTGTAAAAGTGAACATTAAGCATACACATACACAGCTCTGCTAAGGAAAAAGAAGTCGACATTAAGTCACCTGCCCTGTGTCTCGGGATCTGACTCGGATACCTTTGAACAGAGTCTAAATACAACATGGCCTTCAGCAGGGACCACTCTCCCCCCTGATCTTTCGCGGTGCTAGCACTTACTGATCTCTGCCCCAACCCAAAGCGAGTTGCCTTGGTATCCACTAACACCATGGAGTTGTCCCATTACCTTAAGTCCATATGAGGAATACAGTAGACCGAGTAGCCAATGACTGCATTCGCAGCAAACCCCAACCTTCACCCTGACCTGCTTACATAATATTTTCTCGCGCCTTGGGACGGGTCTGCAGTAGAGAGTTGACCTCGAATCTTAGGGGCCACAACCACCCTCCTAAAGACAGGGGAGACCAGCGAACATTTCAGATTCAAAACAAGGCAACTGTCAAAAGTTATACAAGTCAAACAACTCACATATCATGAGTATGGAAATATAGGAATTGTTAAAGGAGCTTCACAGACAATCTCGTGGTTTCTTTTTCATACTTAAACCATTTTATAATGGGAATCCACAGTTAATTAGACTGCCCCTTCAGAGGAGCACATGGGCATTGTTGACAAAACAAAACCCTGCAACACATGAGGTGCTTTCCACTGTAGAAAGTAATCTCAGAGGCTGCGTCTGGTTTGACATAAATAATAACAGAAATGAGAGTATTTTATTTACCATATAAATATGTTCATCTCTATTTACATGTAAAACACAAAATACCCCTAAAAGCCCTCAGAATTTAGGATATTTCAAAAACTGGCTACTGGTCAGGATATCTGCTGGGAGATTGATACCCTCTCACTTTGATCTCAATCGAGACATCAAAGTCAGCAGTAGGCGAAATGTATTGCTATGACAACACAGGCGGCCAGGGAACTGGAGGAGGGGAGGGGGAGGGGTAGAGGGAGGTATAGGGCTACAGGGAGAGGCTTGGGGCCATAAACAGGAGATTCTGGTCAGAGTGGACAAGTCTTTGATTCATGGGCCAGTCAGAGAAGGATACATACTATAATGAATTGTATTCCAATTTTCTTTAATCATTTAATGAATGTTCATAATCAAATACTTGAGCAAGTCTAGGAGCAGAGATACAAGCGACTGCAGGAAGTAGAGGGCAGGATCTCTGCTGGGAGAGTGAGAGGGACACCCTAGCGGCAACATTCCGCGCTGATATAACGTCGCAGACAGGCCCAAGGCGCTGTGGACTTGTGAGGAAAGCGTGTGGGTCGGTTGTGTTTGTGGAGACATGATCTGGTGACTGGCAAAGTGAACACGTCTGTACTAAATAGCAGTGTGCCCTCTCAACCTGAGTCTGCACCCCCCCCCCCCCCCCCTGTTCATTCACTCTCTTAGCATAGATTCTGCGCCTTACTTCCTGCGGCCGCTTATATCTCAGTAGTCTGGAAGCCTGTCCTATGTGCTCACTCACATATAAGGCCAGGTAACGCCCGCCATGTTTTGGTGCATTATGGGAAATCCCGCCATTTTTCTGGTGCATCATGGGTAATAACGTTCAGCTTGCACTATGCTGGTTCCCCGGTCATCCGCTAGGGGGCTCAGTGGAATCTGTTAATTTATTAGAATGTTTCTCTAAAAAATATCTTTTATCTTTTGAAAGGTTACCATTTTATCATCTTTTATTATAAACAAGTAGAAATAAGGTATTTGAAGAAACTCGTGAGGGAGATAGGTTGTGCTGGCTATCCTTGCCACTGCAACTCAGCAGGTGCCAGCAAAAGTTCAAGATCGATCTCTCGTTACTTTCACTGGGCATTACCTGTCCCATATTTAATTGGGGCAGGGATCTCGGCACCGACTTGCCCTTTAGGGCAAAATCTGCCCCATAAGCCAGTTTTTCATATATCCTAGATTCTGAACAATTTGAGGAGTATTTTGTTTTTTTACTTGTTACTAGAGATACACATATTTATAAATGATATGCACTCATTTCCGTTATTTGTTAGGTCAAACCAGATATAGTCTTAGGGATTACTTTATTCCGTGGAGTGAGCCTCATGTGTTGCAGGGCTTTGTTTGTCATTATGACCCATGTGTTCACTCAAAGGGGTAGACTAATCGGCTGTGGATTTATATCATACAGTGGTTTAGAGCAAAAAAAAAAAGAAACAACTGGATTGTCTGTGAAGCTCACTTAACAATTCCATTATTGCCCAACTCATAATCTATGAGTTATTTGAGCTCCATAACCTTTTACATTTACTCACTTTTTTGAATCCGAAATGTAGGCTGGTTCTCCAAAGTTGTAGTAGATACTTTGGGAACCAGTGTTAGGTTGAGGCAGAGATAGACTGGTTCCCTGTCCCAATGAAATATAGAACTGGTTACGCCTTCCTACGTAATACTTTGAACTTTCTTTGGTTCCCCGCTGATTTGCAGTTGCAAGGATAACCAGCACAAGCACTCTCTGGCAGGAGATTCCCTAAATAACCTACTAATACTTGTAAGTAATATCAACCTTTCAGAAGATGATAGATAACTTATTAAAATGTTTCTTTAAAAGATATAATAGATTTCGCCACGCCCTCTAGCGGGGAAAACAGCACAAACATGGAGGCGTTACCCACAGTGCATCAAAAAATGGCTGACGTTACCTGGCCTATAATGTGAGTGAGCGCATAGACTCCCAGGCTAAGGCAGAGGTTAGCAAGCGCCACGAAATATCTGCTGGGAGAGTGGCCCTCACTCTCACTCTGCGCATGCCCACAGGGGGCGCGCAGGTCCACCACTTGTTGCTGGCGTATCACATTCTACCTGCAGACACAGGCCGGTTTTGGCCACAATGTCGAGGATGATGTCACTTTGGTCTGTTTCTAGGTAAATCTAGGTCGAGGTTTTAACTTTAGTGTACATGAGAGCATAAACACCGCCGTAAACTGTGTCAAGAGTGTCCAGGAACCAGGTACACTGGATACAATGATTACTCCATAGAGGTGGTTTTTTTGGGTTTTGTTAAGGTTGATGGAAATTTATTTTCAAGATTATTTACAACAGTATCCATATGATACCCTTACTTTTCAACAAAGACATTGACAATCTACGGAATATCATTTGTAAGCGAGCATGTCTGACGGTACATTTAGTTTGCGAACTGAAGATCAGGTCAAAATGATAAAATAAAACCATAGAGGTTTTTCATTAATGGACATTTCAGGACAAGCTTACATTTTTCAGTCTATATTGGACTATTGAGTTAACTTCTTTTTTTTTTATAGAACATAAAGCAGTTCTTTCATACGAAAGATCTTCCACTGCTTGTGGATTGATACATGAGTAGGTGTACATCAAAATAACTTGAGATCTACCTAATTACAGTATTGTTAGGTAGTAAACTTTCGAGAATTGTAAGCAAGGTCAACCAAACTTTCTGAAATTGGATGTAATGTGTATGGACCTTTTGTTGTTAGAGGATCTCCTATTTCATCTATATTCACCCTGGCAGAAAGATATATATTAGATATTTTAGAAATTGCAAGGGTGGCAACCTTTTCTGAATATAAGATAATAGTCAATCAGTTAGGCAAAAGATAAGCCAGCTTAATTATGAGTCAGACAATAAAGATTGAAAAAAACAGGCAAAAAAGGGAGCAAGACCAACTTTAGGTAACGAGACTTTGTTCACTTAGCAAGATGATCAGTTTTATGATACAAAATGTAGATGATGAAGCATAACGCAAGAAACTTTGTAAAATGTTTGGACTTGATAAAGTCTTTGCTCAACAAAGAAAAGGAACCAGGTACAGTGACAGTGCACTGTAAAATTATTCTGACGATTCCACGTATTCAAAGATAGGAGGCAATGTGATACATTAAGTGTGTGCTTGTAACCTTGGACTTAAATGACAAGGTTTTATCGCAACTTACGTCGCCTCCTCTCTACTCTATTATATTCCTAATCTATTAAGTCCATTTATTCATTTATGGGTAGAATATGATCTACATCTTTGATGTGGCGACGTTTTTATTTTCCAACAAAGGCGAGTACGATTTAGTCAAAAGTTATTTCTCAAAACCATCTGCTATCATTTTATCATTTTGTGACAGCACACAATTCACCTGTGCAGGTGGCCTTACATTATGGCCGGTAGTCATCCCCAGACATAGATCAGCTCTGATTTCTCAGTCAACAAACAAAAAGCATTGACTGGCTGTAAGGAAGACAGGCCTTTGAGCCTAGATACAAGTCCAGAATAAAGATTTGAACAGAGAAAAAAAAAAAAAAATCTCAATGATGATAAAACATCAAACAGGAAAAATGAACAACAGAAAAGTAATAAGAATGAGATAACGGATGAGTTGAAATATAGGCTTTTGGTGTGTCCAATTAGTAGAAACCGAACGAGAGTTAGACTTGACAATGTCTATGCCACGACGGGAAGGTCGTGTATTACTACACGAGGCGTAGCCGAGTGTAGTGAGGATCAGACCTGACCCGAGTGGCATAGACATTGACAAGTCTAACTCGAGTTCGGTTTCGTATTTATCCTACCTCGTCTATGCTTTTGTATTACTATTAAAAAGATAAATATTGACTCAACGACCAACAGAACTTTTTTCATAGTAGCTGCCATCCTGCTCTCTGATTGGTCAATATTGTTATTACTCTAGTGGCATAAAAAACACTTTATGTCACGGCCTGCCACATAAAATTTCCCTATGTTAAGTCTATGGCGGTTTTTTATTAGGGGTAGGATAAAACCAAATCTGTTTATAGGTCCACTGGACACCAGCGAATATCATATTGATAAAGTACACAGGAGGCAGAGAAGCAGCATACAGAGCAGCTCACCAACTGCTCATACCGCTAGATGGCGTATTCATTTTACACCACCCAGCATTTATCTCGCCATGGAAAAAAACCACTGCTGCTGACGTGGCGTAAAGTCCACATCACTCACTGCCCTTGGTTATGTCCTCTGGCATGATCTCGTTACGCTGACAGGCATTGGGGAGCCTTCCGCGTCAGAATTTCTTATATATATCTCGAATAGTTTGAGTTTTTACACTGTAGATTATCCTCTACATCAATAGGATGCGTTTAGATATGGCATACTTACACAATCATTATTATTATTGACTAGAGAAAGAATAATGTAATAAAACCCCGAAACTACCTTTTTCTGACATATTTACGTCATATTTCTGACAACTTGTGTACAAATCATTCTGTCATACTTTGGACAGCAATAACCAAAGAAAATTTCCTGGGGCATTAGAATTTTTTTCATGGATTTCTTTTTTCATTTTTTTTTATTGGTCAGGTTCGCTACAAATCATTGATGCGGTCTACCACCTTCCCAGGATTCTATCTATGAGTACATTCTTACTCCCAGGCAAGTTTGGTGTCAGTTTTTGTTTTAACATTAGATCTGTGAAATGGTACGTATCGTACATCCATTTATTTTTAGTCCAATACCCTTGAGGAATTCTATATGCAATCTTTCACCAACTACACTCATAATCTCTTTTAACTCAGGGATGCAAGTTTGCTGACAATTGACGGAAATCAGAAATTTCTGCATCTTGAAATATGATCATTAACAGAGTATGAAAATCATAAAATGAAACTAAATTCCAAGAAATTCTGGCAGCAGGCTTTCACCGACGGCGTATAAACCGCCAGTCAGTACTTTGGCGGCAGTTAAACGCGCCAAGGGCCGTTGACACTACCGTCAGAGTTCCGTCAAGTGCCGAAATTTTGTTTGACGGCACGGGGCGGCCCCCCCCCCCCCCGAATACGCCCCATTTAAAAAAAAAAATCCGTTTCCGACTTTTTCATCAGTCCCGACTTTCATCCCTGTTAACTAACACACAATATTAATCGTATATATGATTTGCGATTTTTTTTACGTGTGCTGGCTCTTTCTAATGCAGAGTGTCGTCTTGGATATATATTTTATTGGGTAATCTCTTCATGGCCCTTGGCATATAAGTTTCGCATCGTATATATGACCACCCTCTCAGGTTATAGCAATATATCATATATGTATGTATATGCCGTACATTTAGACCATAAATATTCATAATATTTGTTATTGCACATCACAAGTGTATGTATACGTAATGCACATAGAAATGAATGCAAACCACATGGGTCGTGCACATTTAAAATGTGGTGTCATATTTTGGACTGCAATGACGAAGGCCAATTTTCAAGGGCAATGAAATGTTCTCTGGAAATAATACATATCGTGCATCCATTATTAGGAAACCTACATGCACACTTGCAGTAACTAACCCTAAGGTCTCTCTTTAACTCACAATATCAATCGTATATGATTTGTGATTTTCTTCCTGTGCTAGTGTACCATATACCCTGATACGCTATCATGTATCTTTAATTAAACATGCCTCCAAATCAAATTTCTAAAGCAGAGTATCGTCCAAACTTATACAAGGTTATACAACAATATTTTCTATTGCGTACTATCTTCCAGGACCTTGACATTTGAGTTTTGTATCGTACGTAAGACCACCCTCTCAGGTTATAGCGATGTATCATATTATTTATACAATACACTTGTGGAGTGTATCAGCAAGATATGAGCCACGTTCTCTCGTCTGGCTCGAGGCTAGGTGTGATTATAATACACTCTCACAGAGAGTTAAAGGCATATCCTACAGTCCGCAGTGGTGCCACCTGGTGAATTTTTAAATATTGACATTTACCCCTTCAAATTACAGTAGTTCTTTGGTAGGTATTCATATACTAGATGAATGAAATGTGATATTTTTCCAGTTTGTTCCAACTCAATATGTAATATAAGCATTTGCATTTACTGATTTATATAGGTAATATACTGAGAAAATATAGTTTCCTTCAATGCTCTCAATTCTAAGGTCGGGACCTACAGTTATCATTACTTTGATGTGTGGTACTACGCATATACTATATTCTGTGAAGGTTTCACGAAAATGACATGACATTTATTATGTGAAAACCAAGATTTTAAAAAGTTCTATATATTATATAATAATAATATCACAATATTTATCTCTGAATCAGAAACCAGCATGGTGACCTCCCATTTTTGAATGAACTATGTGAACTACAGCATTAGAAAATCATCATATTCAAATTTCAGGAACTTGAAAGGGGTTTTGATCGTCAAGGTAAATTGTCCGATATGCCTTTATACAATTCACAGTGGAACCACCTGATAGTTTTTTTGATAATGTCAATCATTAATCAAAACTAGTTTCTTGGGATTTATTCTTATTATACATGAGTAGATTTAACATTTTGTCCAATTTATCCAATTTATCCAATCTTGATAGGTAAAATAGGCAAATTTACATTTGCTTGTTCCACAAAACCTGGAGATCATCATATTCAAATTTTCAGGAAATTAACCTGGGTTTTAATTCCCACGCCAAATTATCCGATACACCTTTAACACGATCTCTGTGTGGCAACACGTGATGGAGGTTTTCCCGCTGACACAGTACAGGACACGGTACAACCTCTCCATGCGTCGTCGTGCCCTGGAGAGCCTCCAGGAAGCCAAGAACAACCGGGGTCTCCTCCAGGCATGCCCGGGAGGTTTACGGGCCCGGCCCCGGCCTTGGCTCAAGTGGCCGTCCGTCACCGGGCTAGCCCTGGGCCTTGTGGACCCCACCTCCTCCTCCTCCTGCTCCTCCTCCAGGTGCAGACAGCCTAATGCATTCTGTGAGCAGTTCCCGGAGCTGCTCGGTGAGTGGCTCGCGCCGGGACCTGTTGGCCCAGGGGCGGCCTCTCTAAACACTGAGCTTTAGTCTGGCTTCAGTCCCTTTAGGATGGGAAGTTAGCTCAGTGGTTAGAGCACCGGACTTGTAATCCCAAGGTTGTGGGACTTTGTGGATTCGGGTCCCACCCCCAGCAGTGGTAGATTTACTGCTTTATCAAAGGCCATCCTTCTCATACCATGTCTATGTGGTGTGGGAAGTAAAGGATCTCTCACCTCGGTAAATGTGTAGGGGTGAGATTTCTACCTGAATTCATCACATAGATTCGATCACCACCCTTGTGGTGTAAAAGAAGCTTGAGAAAGTCTGGTAAGGACCTAAAATGGTTGGCTGCAGTAAAATCAAAACCAAAAACAAACAGTCCCTTTATCTCACCCCTGATATTTTTTCTACATAGACTTAACATTGGGAACTCGTATCTAACGCCCATCAAATATTTAGGAGAAATGTCCAATGGGGGATTATGTCACAAATGATAGCCTATTAGTCAATGTTAAGGGTGAGATACATTGAGAAACCTATTAATGTTTAGTGTCAGAGCTCTTGTGAATTACTACGTGCCAGCAACTACGTGATTCAAACTCGATGGGATACGAGCTCAGACCCTAAACTCTCATAGGTTTCCTCTATTTTATCCAACCCCTCATACAAAATCTCATAGGCTTAACATTGAGTTTTCGTATGCCAAGCTGACTGGCATACAAGTAAAATACAGTATTTAAAAAAACCACCAAAGACTTAAGCAAGTCTACACGAGCTGAACCGCCTCCGGCGATAGCCCCGGCATCAACCCACTCCACCGCACCCTCCTCCTCACCCTCCTCCTCCTCCTCCTCCTCCAGTACCCACCTATTTAGATCCGCCCTGAGGAGGGGCCCTTCCCTGGCTCTCACGGTGGTGAGGGGTGTTAGGGTTTCCTGGTGTCTGGTTCCTATTATCTGCGGCACCCGGTCGTCGGGAGGTGGGTGGAGGTTCAGGGATGCCCTGAGTGGTGGGGCAGATAAATGCCGTACTGTGAAAATAAATCCAGACCGACTTGAAATCCGGGAAATGTATTTATTGGAAATAACGGTACAAAATTATTTGCATTTTGAACACTATAGAGGAAACCTACGAGAGTTTGGAGTCCGAGCTCGTATCCCATCGAGTTTGAATTACGTAGTGATTCAAACGAGACGGGATCGAGCTCTGACCGTAAACTTGGAATAGGTTTCTGAATTTATCGTACCCCTAATAAAAAACGCCATAGGCTTAACATGGGATTTGTTTATTTCACGGGTGTAACATAAAGTGTTGTTTATGCCACTACTTTCTGATACTGAAAAAATATGGAAACGGGGTAGGATAAAATCTAGACGTCACGAGTTAGAGTCTGAGTTTATTTATGCCACACATTTTCTTGGCTCCATAATTTCACGAGTCGAAGACGAGTGACATTACGGAGCCAACAAAATGCGTGGCATAAATAAACTCAGACTCAAACTCGTGACGTCTCTTGATATTATCTCACCCTTCACACATTGACTAATGGGCTTACATTTGTGACATAATCCTCCATTTGGATATTTTTCCTAAATGTCTAATGGGCGTTAGATACGAGTTCCCAATGTTAAGTCTATGGAAGAAAAATACCAAGGGTGAGATAAAACGTTGTAATACCAACCTTCTAACTCTCTATCGAACACATCCTCTATATCCCCTATCCCTCAAATATCCCCGTTTATCGCTTACTTAATCATTTATTCCATTTAGCTATTCTGTGGCTAATAAACTCTATGTATCATTAATAAAACCCTAATATATCGCTAATATATCTCCAATATCGCTCAAAACCGCATATGTCACCCAGCAGTTTCTTACATCTCTAAAACACCCCTTATATCGCCCAGGCACTTCAGTATCCCTTTTATCCTACCATGAACCTTATTTCCCCCCTATTCCACAGTCCATCTATTCCCGGGAGGTTTGTCTCTGGTATTATTTCACCCCTAGTATATTTGTCCCATCATGCTATATGAAAGGCCAATCCTTCTCATATCATTTTTTTTCGGTTGACTTCAGAAGTGTTTACGCCTCGCTTCTTAAATCTCATACCATATCTGTGTGGTGTGGGAAGTCAATGAACTCTCACCTCGGTAAATGTGTAGGGATGGGATTTCTACCTGAATTCATCTCATAGTTTTGACCCCTCTCTGTGCTTTAAATGTGTGTAATTTAGCTGGATGACCAGAACACCAGCAGAAGTTCAAGGTCGTTACAAATCGTGTCATACCTGTCCTATTATCCAATATGGCAGGGAACCAGTCCACTCTGATGTAAGAACGCCCATGAGGCCGGCGTCTGTGGAGTCACGTGACTGCTGATGTTGTAACGGTGTATGAACGCCGGGTCTGGTGGCTTTTTACCTTTTTTCCTTTTAACAGAATTTACCACATGGCAAAATCACATCTGTACGAACCCATTGGCAGGCCTCCCAGAGAAACTTTTAAAACCTATAAAACTTATAAAAACCAGTATTTCTATTCTTGAGCATTTATATCTTTTTTTTAAAGTAACCAATATAACCTATATAAACCTATATATTTCACTGCCATGCAGATTGATCTATACAGGACATTTTAGAAGTTATTCTGATACAAAGTCTAACTGTCAAATGACAAGAAATCCACATTATCAGTGTATTTAAGAGATCTTAGAAGTGTTTAAGAATCAACAGTTTGTGTGGCTTCTTGTCAGCCTGGCTTGCCTGGTGTAAACTCAACATGCATATGTGCTTACTGAGTTTAACCAGATGAGCCAGACATCCTGATGTCCTGCAATTTAGTAGTAAGTACTTCTTTTTTTTAAATCAAGAACTGAAAATAGCGATTCGCTATAGTTTGACTCCATCATGCTGAATACAATGATCTTAGAAATCTATAAAAGCCGATGCTTTCGGTATTGGAAAACCTGTAAAAACCTATATTTTGATTTTCAAAACCTATAGAAAACCTATATTGAGGAAGCAGGGTACTGCGAGGCCTGTGATGGTACCTTGATTATGATAACTTCCTGTTGAATAAACCATGTTGCTATAGAGTCTCCAGGTTGGAATTATTTTTGATCAGAGAATCCAGCCATGGTTACGGATCCTAGATCCTTCACCACTCTCCTAACATAAGTGAATTCCGAGGGAGTGTCTACAAAGCATATCTTTAGGTGTTATATTGATAAGAATTTAAACAAAACCATTCAGAAAAAAAGTTGACCCTTTAAAACCATTTCTTCCAATTGATGGCTCACAGTTTAGGCTCACGGATTTGTCTTCATTTTGATAAGAAAATAGAAAATATCAAAAACATTAGGTTTAAAACAGGAAAATGCTAACTAAAATATGGTATGTTATGCATTCCAATAATTACTACCAAATCATGTACACTACTTGGAGATTTTTTTAAAGATTAACTTATTCAATACTGGATCCAATAGTATGGCCCATGGTTCTTTACAGAATGCTGCTCCAGGCTATGTATGTTTCATATTATATATATATATATATATATATATATATATATATATATATATATATATATATATATATATATATATATATATATATACACATACATACATTTACGTATACATATATACATTTAAGACCTTTATTTACCCTGGTTGGCTCTCAGTCGCACTGGACTGGTCTTAACGCACCCCCAGCATATACATCTTCCATTTCCATTGCTAAATATTCATCACCATATACTGTTTGCACCTTGTGCAGAGAGACCACCCCCCCTCCTCCTCCCTCCCCCCTCCCCCCTGAGCGCGCCGCCCTCCAGGGACAGCCTCCAGGGTGGTCGTGGTTTATTTACAGCGGAGGGCGGCGATCCGTCCCCCCGGGGGCTGTTACCGGGCGACACTGGAGGATCCGCCGTGACACGGCGCTCGTCTCGGCCCTTCTCCAGGGCGAGGACATCACCAGGCGGTCTGCTCTAGGGCACAGAGTGGTTGTTGGTTCTGCCCTCATCCGCCAGGAAATTGTAGGATAGCGCCACAGTAGTCGGGGATAACCACTATTTTCTGCTGTCCTATGTACCCTGTAGGGGACAGAGTGATTGCTATTTCTGCCATCATCCGCCAGGAAATTGTAGGATAGCGCCACTGTAGTCAGGAACAACCATTATTTTCTGCTGTCCTATGTACCCTGTAGGGCACAGAGTGATTGCTACCTCTGCCATCATCCGCCAGGAAATTGTAGGATAGCGCCACAGTAGTCGGTGGACAACCACTATTTTCTGCTGTCCTATGTACCCTATAGGGGACAGAGTGATTGCTAGTTCTAACATCATCTGCCAGGAAATTGTGAGATAGTGCCACAGTAGTCGGCGGACAACCACTATTTTCTGCTGTCCTATGTACCCTATAGGGCACAGAGTGATTGCTATCTCTGCCAGCATCCGCCAGGAAATTGTGGGTGGTGGACAGAAATTACCAATCTGTTCACCCTCTTGGTCACCTCGCCTCCTCGTGGTGCAGACCAGATATACTTGCACGCAAGCATAACAAAAGCGACCGGGGTGGGGAGTTAGCACTGGACTTTGTAATATCAAGGTTGTCAGACTTTGTTGATTCGCGTCCCACTGCAGCCACTTTTCTCCTTCAGCCCAAGCAGTGGTAGATTTACTGCTATATCAAAGGCCAATCCTTCTCATACCATGTCTATGTGGTGTGGGAAGTAAAAGAACTCTCACTCCTTAAATGGTAAATGTGTAGGGGTGAGGTTTCTACTTAAATTCATTTCATAGATTAGATCACTACCCTTGTGGTGTAAAAGAACCTTGAGAAAGTCTGGGGAGAACCTGCAATGGTTAACTGGACGTTAAATCAAACCAACCAACCAACCAACCAACTGCCATCATCTGCCAGGAAATTGTAAGATAGCGCTACTGTAGTCAGGAACAACCACTATTTTCTGCTGTCCTATGTACCCTGTAGGGCACCGAGTAATTGGTAGTTCTGCCATCGTCCGCCAGGAAATAGCGCCACAGTAGTTGGGGGCGCAACCACTGTCATAATCTATAGATTATATTGAGACAAGGCAAAAATTCCTCCATGGCAAGCCCCAAAAAATATTTTGGATAAAATCCATCGATTATTGGTCCCGCCACCTGGTATTTTGGATGGCTTTGGGGCAAGATGCCTATCTCCATAGCACAATAGCCATGTACCCTATAGAACTAGAACCTAGAATCTATAGATAATATTGGGACAGGCTAATATTTCTCCTTGGCCCGCCACCTGGTGTTTTAGACGGCGTCGGGGAGGAAGATGGCCGCCTCCGTAGCACAATAACTATGTGCACTATAGGGCACAGAGTTGTTGTTAGTTTATGAAGCATTCACCAGCTGGCCTACAATATGGCAGTCCCATTCAGGGGACAGTTCTTGTATTCTGGCTATTTGTTCTTACGAATTTACACTGGCTTACCAAGTTTTACCATTATTTGCTTGTATCTCTCCACCCATTCTATAGTAGGATGAGTTAAAGATCAAACCTAGGACATGATTTATTTTTTTCAAGATAAAGGCTCTGTACATATATCTGAGCAGGGCTAGAGATATGATGGTTCCGTATTATCACTCATTAATCTTTACCCTTGCAGTGATGAAGAACACCCACCAAATTGTCCCCTTAGGTAGGGTCACCCCTTAAGTGAGGTGTACCCTTAAGCGGGGTTTTACTGTATTTTCATTTAGCAGACGACATCTGACAACCCGCAGAACCCGCAGAGGTGACTCAGCCCCTGGGAATAACCCATCCCACTCCGGGGTCAGCGGACACCATTGTGTCACCTGTAGGAAGTGGTTAGTCTCCTCTGTCAGGGGTCCCTCAGTGACGACACCCTCACGTCCCACTCCTAAATCAGAGTTTAACCTCTGTTAGCCGTAAAGGTAGCACGTTTAGGAGCTGAGAGATGGCAGTGTGCACCTCAAATGAGACTCCAAGGTGGCTGGTATGGCTGGAATAGGGTCCCATTTGTTCTATCGGCCCGCGTAACTTTAATCACCTCACCTTACTTTATGTTTTTTTAAACTTCTCTTAGAACTTTGAACAGACCACATATCTAAATGTCCGCATGATAAGAGATAAATTATCTTTTTTTGTATGATATAAGGGTACTGCCTAAATGCATTTGTGATTTTTTGAATTTTTACTTTTATTGTCAGTCCTCCGCACAGGGCATTGTGCCCACCGTCCCAAAACCATCGATTGATGTATTTCTTACCCATGGTCATTGATAATAATTTACATCCCTAGAAGTTTGATAACAGGTGTGGAAAACCCATAAACCATGGGTGTAGTTAACTGCCACTAATAATCAATGGGAAATGGTTTACATAGACAATAAACGATGGTTTTGTGGATAGGCGGCCGTGAACCACGAGAGGTTGACGCGTAATAATATACGAGCGCCAGCGAGTCTACTACGACGTCAACCTCGAGCGGTTTACCTAGAAATTGCCATATCAAAGGGTATATAGAGGCTATTTCTTTGCTCTATAGCGCAAAGGGACTATTTTCCCCGTATACCATGGGTTTGAGGCCGTATACCACAGATTTGAATCCGTATACCACATTTATGGTATCTGACAGGTTTTATATAATGGTTCCTGGTTTATTGAGTCCCCATACATTTTTAATTGGGACTCTGTATGCGATGGATAATAACGTAGCCCCATACATTTGTATTGGGGACTTCGTAACCCATGGGTAAGAAAGAAAGAGGACCCTTCAGCTTTCAGACCCTGTCATGTGCCCCTATTTATCTCACCCCAGTATTTTCTCCATAGGCTTAACATTAGGAACTCGTACTCCACGGCCGTGAAGTTCGTGTACCTAATACTCAATGGCTAATTGGGTGATTCATTTTATCAATAAATAATGTTATACGGGGTGAGATAAAATCAGAAACCCACTCGATGAAAATAACTTTGTCGACACTCCACCTCGTTTGATCGCAGAGTAATTCACACAGCTCCGCTTCGTGAATTACTCTGCAGTCAAACACGGTGGAGTACGGGTCAAGCTTTTTTCATCTCGTGGGTTTCCTTCTAAGAACCCCACACTGTTTGTCGGTCTGTCTGTCCCGCCCGCCGTAGTCCATACACCGAACATCCGGGTCGTTTGCTCCCTGTCGTCTGCGGGAGATGGGTTGTCGAGCTGCGCATGTGTGTCGTCTGTGCAGGACACTGCGCCGCTGGCTGAAAGCCATTGGTTCTGTGTGTCCTGGGTTCTGTGTGAGGTCTGTCTCCGTCAAAGAAAACACACTCCCACAGACAGGTGGACACACCGAGTGGTGCAGTGACCATTGTCTGGGCACCGGAAGTGCTCTGCCCTCACTGGCAGCGCCCCCTGCACGGTCAGACCGGAACCGGATGTCGCGGCCACATGTGCGGTGAAGGGTATGCCGGGAAGGCGGCTGTAGTGCAGGGGTTGATGGGCAGGTGTCGCTGGCCGCTTTAGTTGTGCACTTTAAAGGCATGTCCTATAATTCACAGTAGCGCCACCTGGTGATTTTTAGATATTTTCAATTGTCAGTTCAAACTGGTTCCATGGGGTTCTAATGTCGGTTGAGTAAATCCAACGTTGTGTTAAGTTTATGCTCGATTTACATAGGAAATGACTTGAAATACTGTTTTCTTTAATTCTTTCTAAAACAAGGAAGGTGACCTATGAATTTTAAAATTTCAATGTACATCTACTATATTCTGTGAAATTATGAGGAAAATGACATGGTTTTTGCTATGTGAAAAGCAAATTTCTAGAATTTCTCTCTCTATATATATATTCTATTATGAAATTTCCATAAAATTGATCTCTAAATTAAAAAAAAATAGTTTGTAGGGAAAAAAACAGACAAGCTGATTAAGGTAAAAATGATTTATTTGGGATTAAGAAACATCAAGATAGGGGGCAGTTGGGTTGGATATTTGCAACGTTTCGTACTACGGCGATCCCAATGTTTAGGTTAGATATGTGTTCTACAACACTTAAAGAACACCATATTCAATCTTCAGGAAATGACATGGGTTTTAACCATCAAGTCAAATCGTGCGATATGCCTTTAAGGAGACGTTACCTGCTGACATAGAGATTTTAACGACACGAAGGACGGCCAAGGTCAGACAACCCACGTCTTGTGTCTGACAGGGACGTCTACTGCGATGACCTTGTCCTTCTCCGTGTGCTGCGTCAGAATATCCCCGTGTAGAGGTCACACCTGGATCTCAAGTGATAAGCCATTCTCTACGCTATGATGCGTGGTGGCATTCCCAGGCATAGTATACATGTGATGATGTCTTGAGGCATCATTTTTCGAAATTTTAATATTTGCTATTTAAAAAGAAAAAGTGAAAATTTTGAAAATGTTTTACTCATATCGCACCAAAAAAAATCTCTAGTATTCGGAATTTTTTTTTAAACAACGACGAAAAAGGAAAATGTCTTTTACTCATATTTTACGCACAAAATTTTTCTTTATGACCCTTATTCGCATCACTGTGAATAAAATGTTCTTCCAACGAATGTTAATGATTCATATCATTAAAGAATTATAGTACGATTTTACCAGGGTAATATTGATATGAAATTAAAAATAGCCGTAGAATCCTATCACATTGGGTAGCGCTCAAGGCGCCAACTTACTGCAGCAGGATGGCGTATTTGAGGGCATACATTGGTCATCCGTATGGAAAGGGTTAATCAGGGTAAGACCCATTCACCAGGGACCGGTTCTATAAGAAAAGTAATGATCCGACTATATACAATGTAAATCTAATCTAAACTGTGCAACGAAGACTTCAAGATAGTGCCGAAAAAAGAGATAATTGCCTAGAACTACAGGGAATCTAAACAATGGTGGTGGTTTTGGTGTTTGGGAGACTGTTATGTTAAAATATACAATCATTATAGAAATAGTCCAGTGATGCAGACAAACCAAGTCGCGGTGTACATAGAGATGTTACAAGGTTGTAAGAACCTGGTACTTCAGAACCCATCCACTCATATTTCATCGTTAGGCCTGTTACTATTTCTGTACTAGAATGTTGTTTTCCTTCATCATGCTTACTTGTTCTTTCAATATATTTTTTCTTTGTATGTGAACCCAACTTTGGAAGCGATATCAAGATGCGTTCAAAGTCTAGACTGACTTATGTATATTTATTTTTGTTCTGCACATCACATAGGTTGTTAGATCTTTAGGTGAGATGGTAGACTGCTGCGCGCTTGCTTGCAAATCTAGCCCTAATGAAAATAGAAAATTCTTAATAAAAAAGACAAAAACCTTTGTATATTATTTGAAGAGAAATGTAAATACTTGCTGTTCCCCCAACGGAATAAATCGAGTTCCATCAAACAACAAATATAGCCAATTCTAGTAATTTGCCATAATTGCAACAGGCTTAAAAGGAGTCGATATGATATTGAAAGGTGAAATTCGCTCATTTGGGAGCTGGGCTCATATTTGGCCATCTATAAAGTATGTACGCAGAATTTCAGAAACTTTTTTGTTGTTGTTTAAGGCTTTATTCACTTCTTTCAGAGAAAGTTCTTCCAGTGAGGTACAGGTTATCCTTGTCCGATACATCCAAAACAGAAGAAAATTACAAGGAGAAATGCATGGAACACAAATAAGTTATTGTTCCATGTAAGCACTAACTTTGGACCACCCACATACCCCCACCCCATCCCTCCAAATCCTGTACGCAATAGAAGAAAGAAGGAGCATACGCAAAATCTCCAAAATCTGTGAACCCCACCCCACCACCCTCAGTGCGTACATACTTTATGGATGGCCCCTATGACTTTCCTTAAAGACTCTAGGGTGGTCTTTGGCTGATTACAGTCCTAATTCTCTGTTAATTACTGCCTCCCGGCAGCATGGTGACTAATTAGATCCCAATGCCAGGCATTAGACTTAGTCAGTAATGAGTTGGCTTTTAATGGTGATTGACACCACACTCTGAGGCTATATTTACAGTAATGTGGGATAGTGTTAAGTATGACGAAACAAGTCACGAATTAAAGCTATTAATAATGTAGATTTAACGCTACCTCACAGCTATCATCATTGCCACTATCAGGCATTCGGTGCATAAGATCTCACACTCTCTAAGTCGTATTCTGTACTCTTGTTCTCTCACTACGCTAAGAATAATTCTTAACGTCTTTTTTTACGTCAATATTATGTATATATTTCATTCTTCTCAAGGACGTTGCTATGGCACCCCTCTCATAAGATCTCACACTCTCTAAGTCGTATTCTGTACTCTCACTACGCTCTATGGAGAAGAATTCTTAACAAACTAGGCTTAGAGCCTTGAGAATCCACTGGCCTGCCTCCCGTGTTAAAGACGTACATCAATGCAACCAAAGATTCCTATAATCTCAATGATCTCACCTAGCTGGAACATTTTGTGCCAGTGGATTCTCAATGCCCTAAGCCTAGTTCGTTAAGAATTCTTCTCCCATAGAGCGCAGTGAGAACCTTGTACAGATTACGTCTTAGAGAGTGTGAGATCTTATGAGAGGGGTGCACCCACCAGCATTAGCAACCACATTACCCTTACTTGCCATTTAATCACTTAATCACTATCACTAGCATCAGCTTAACATCACAACAACCATTATCATCATAACCACTGTTGGTATTTAGCTACTGAATAAACTAATATTGGTATGGCAGTTGTCAGGAAAAGATGGATAATAAATACAATATAGACTGGTTTCAGATAAAAAGGACAATCCTTCCCATACCATGTCTGTGGTGTGAGAAGTAAAGGAATTCCCACTTCGATAAATGTGTAGGGTTGAGATTTCTTCCTAATTATAAAGTCATCTCATATATTCGGTCAAATCTAAAGTAAGTTTATAAGAACTTATTGGACGGTAAACTACACACACAAAGCATCATTATCTCATAGGTTTGTTCCCGTAGTGATATGACCCAACAATAGACCCAAGATAGAGTGCTTCCCTGCCCAAATTAAATATGGGACAGGTAACGCCCAACGAGAGCAACGTGTTGTGATTGACCTTGAACTTTCACTGGTCCCCTGATGATTTGAAATAGCAATGAAAACCAGCACAACCTCTCTCCCTCACTAGCACCGAAGTGTCCATGGTAAACCTATGGGAACTCTGTATGGACATACCCGGTGCATACAGATATGGTTTATCATCCACCTAATACAAAGTGTCCATAATAAACGTAATACCTTACTTCTACTTGTTTATGATAAAGGATAATGAAAAATAAAGTGGTGGCAACCTTTAAAAAAATAATTTATTCGAATGTTTCTCTAAAAACTGACATATTCCGCTGAGCCCGCTAGCGGATGATCAAGGAACCAGTGTAGTACTAGCTGGACACTGTTACCCATGATGCACCAGTAAATTGTTACCTGCTGATAGACTGGCTTTAGTCTCTGCTTCCTATGTCTACTCTCCTCGCTGGGATACAGGGACTGGTACAATCGGTAATGGTGTTGAATTACCGCCAGTATTTCCGACACTCTCCATACAGATATAATGGCTTCTGGTCAGATATCTGATGGGAGATTGATACCCTCTCACTTTGATCTTAATCGGGTCACAGTCAGGAGTAGGCTACATTTATTGCTATGATAACACAGGCGGCCAGGGAGATGGAGGAGGGGAGGGGGGAGGGGTAGGAGGAGGTATAGGGTTACAGGGAGTGGCTTGGGGCCATACACAGGAGATTCTGTTCATAGTGGACAAGTCTTTGATTCATGGGCCAGTCAGAGAAGGATAATACTATAATGAACTTTATTCTGATTGTGATTAATCATTTAATGAATGTTCATAATCAAGGACTTGAGCAAGTCTAACCTGCCGACTACTTGACGATCTACAGACGATCTACAGTCGCCACTTATTTAGTCGTCTAGTGTAAATGCCACGTGACAGTTCCATGTAGCGCTGAGTGTCTTATTGCACACAGATTCTCCTGATCACGACACGGTCTGCTGCACACGGGGCGGAAATGAAAAGTGTATCATGACCAGAGAGCGTGACGTACTATGTGGTCACAACTCGAGCGTGACGCACTCTGTGCTCACAACTCATGTTCATGACATCCTCTTACGTGAGGGTGAACGGGAAATCATTGTTTGGATCCTGTATGTATATATTGAGTTTTATTATCCACATCATACAAAGTGTCTATTGTAAACATATGGGAGCTCTGTATGGACATAAGGATATGTTTTATTATGCACCGAAGTGTCCATAGTAAACCTATAGGACCTCGGTATGGACATACCTAGTGTATACATGCGGGTATGTTTTATTATCCACCTCATACAAAGTGTCCATAGTAAAGCTATGGCAACTCTGTATGGGCATACCCAGAGCATAAGGATATGTATTATCCACCTAATACAAAGTGTCCGTAGTAAAGCTATGGCAGCTCTGTATTGACATACCCGGAGAATATGGATATGTTTTATTATACACCGAAGCGTCCATAGTAAACATATGGGAACTCGGTATGGACATACCCTGCACATACAGATATGTCGTATTATCTACATCATACAAAGTGTCTAGAGTTAAACTCTGTGAGCTCTGTATGGACATACACGGAGTATACAGATATGGTTTATCCACCACCCAATACAAACTGTCCATAGTAAAGCTATGGCAACTCTGTATGGGTATACCCATAGCATACGGATATGTATTATCCACCTAATACAAACTGTCCATAGTAAAGCTATGGCAACTCTGTATGGGTATACCCATAGCATACGGATATGTATTATCCACCTAATACAAACTGTCCATAGTAAAGCTATGGCAACTCTGTATGGGCATACCCAGAGCATACGGATATGTATTATCCACCTAATACAAACTGTCCATAGTAAAGCTATGGCAACTCTGTATGGGCATACCCAGAGCATACGGATATGTATTATCCACCTAATACAAAGTGTCCGTAGTAAAGCTATGGCAGCTCTGTATGGACATACCCGGAGCATACGGATATGTTGTATTATCCACCTCATACAAAGTGTCCATAGTACACCTATATGAACTCTGTATGGACATACCCAGCGTATAGGGATATGTTTTATTATGCACCGAAGTGTCCATAGGAAACCTATGGGAACTCTGTATGGACATACCCGCCGCATACAGATATGTTTTATCATCCACCTAATACAAAGTGTCCATAGTAAAGCTATGGCAACTCTGTATGAACTTACCTGGCGC
Organism: Alentia gelatinosa; assembly: GCA_950022655.1. Classification (NCBI taxonomy): domain Eukaryota; kingdom Metazoa; phylum Annelida; class Polychaeta; order Phyllodocida; family Polynoidae; genus Alentia; species Alentia gelatinosa. The sequence goes on along the minus strand of OX465579.1, from coordinate 10,737,449 downwards.
ATACGGATATGTTGTATGCTCCGGGCCGCAAAAAACCCCGGTGCATACAGAAATATAATGTGTATGAAAAAGATGCTTCTCAGAGTTGACCCTACGCAATTTCCTTGCATACGCTCGGATATTACTTATCGCTTGTATCTGAAACCAGTCAATATTGTGCATGTTATAAAGGACTCCTTGTATTAGTACATATTCTGTAACTTAACATCTGTCCCTGAAACTATACAATATATCATATATATATATACCTGCATTATTTAAGTCCTGTGTATTTGTGCATACATGTCACAAACCCCATTGTTTGTCTGTTTGTTATCACTAACTTTAGTAGTAAAAGAACTTGAATTTGTAATGATACACCTCAAATTAGCATCGTACACGATGTGTATGTATAGCTAGAGCTAGACTGGCTCCAGTCCCTGCATACTATGGCTGCTCTCCTGGCTGAAATTGATTCATGGGCCAGTCAGAGAAGGATACATACTTTAATGAACTTTATTATTATTGTGATTAATCATTTAATGAATGTTCATAATCAAAGACTTGAGCAAGTCTAAGCTAGAACTAATCTAGTGTAGACATATCAGTTTAGCTTTGTGTCTTTCGTGTGTATACCCCAACAATAGGTAATTACCCAAGTACTTACCTTTGGTAGAAGTATGAAGGGGAATTGATGTTCTAACAAGCCTAGGGCACTACTGGGTGGCCAGGGGTGAATAGAACTAGAGCAATGTATTGTCTGTGTGTATACACAAAGATTATAGCATTTGTGCATTCAGTGTTTACACAACTACAATCGTGTGCCTCCTCTATGTATTCCCATATAGTTATAGCATTTTATCCTACCCCTCATATATATCTCCATAGACTTAACATGGTGTGACTATGCCACAGTCATGTCATAAAATATTTATATACCATGGGTGAGATATGAAGTTAAAAACAGGTGACAAGGTAGGATAAAATATCAACGTCACTTAATTTCATATGATTATTTAAATGGCAGTTGTTGCCTTCTGCTACAGATATCACTCAGTTCCACTTCGTTATATCATTCCCCGAATATAACTCATGCCGTAGAAACAATCATATGAAATTTTGTGCAGTTTTTTTATAGTGTCCTCTATGAGTATAGCATGCTACATCAAATACGCACCCATATACACAGCTTCATGTCATACAGATAGTGTGGGCTTGTGATATATGGGGCTGACAGTTAATACGGGGTTGATGAGGCTTAATTGTTTGTACCTTAATTAGGGATCAGACAATAAACCGAAACTGAACCGTTAGGGCTAATTCCTAAAACCACCATTGAGAAATCTCTTTGGGAAGTAAGATGCCAGTTAATTATTCCCAAATCCACATTTCCATTACGCTGGTTAAGGATATCCGATTTGCCAGAATGTAATCCGTCAAAATTCAATAATCAGTTGTCCATGTCACTTGTCAGTGCAGGCTTTAACTTCAGACACAAATCTGAAACAGAGAGTGGGGCACACTCAACACTGATTTCTATGGAGAAACTAAACAAGAGTTAGTCATGTCGTTGTTTATCACATGATGGCAAGATCGCGTATTACTGCGCGAGGCGAAGCCGAGAACAGTAATACGCGATCTTGCCGGAGTGCGATGAACTATAACACGACTAAATCGAGTTTGGTTTAGAATTTATCCTTCCCCGCCCGTCTAAATTGATTCTACATTAACAAATAGCATCATTTGTCAAGTGTATCCCACTAGAGTGATATTTTTCATTTTTCTGAACTCCAGACCAAATACAGTGACCCAATGTTAAGCCTATGGAGCTTTTTATTAGGGGTAGGATAAATGGCACTACTGCACCCTGTGACTCTTTCGGGAAGTAGCTCTGGAATAGATATTAGGTCGACAAAAAGAGGAGGATACGGCATAAAGAGTTCATACTCTGATAGTTCTGCGTATAGTATGGTTATAATTGGACATACGAGGACAATAAACAGTCGTTATCTATTTAGCTCGCTTGACTTTGCATTTTCCCATCGTGTCGCCATCGCGTTGGCCAAGAATAGGCAAATAAACCTGATTATATCTTGGAGATATAGAGGTTATGTATAGACCCTATTGAGGTATCCCATAGTTCAGTCTGATTACAGATCCGGTGTTCGCTGGTTGCCGTCGTTGTATGGTGATAGACCCTTGACACATAACCCGCATTTATTGCAGTTTAACGGTTTTTATAAATCTTCAAATTGGAAATTCGATGCCAGAAATGGAAATTTCAGTTATTTTTACATCTAAATTTCAAATTATGTTCGGCTTCTCTAGTTAGAAATCAAAAAATGATTGTTCATCGGAAGACAGGCGGCCGAGGTGCGGCCAGCAAATCGGGAGCAGATCCTTTACTTACCCGGGGCGATATTAGGGAGTTTAGTAACGCCTGGAGGGTCTTTAAGTTTACATGGGTGACGAGGTAACCGGGGAGTGGGGGAGGGGCCCTAGTTTTGATAAAACCTCGTTTATCTCCCCTTCAGTCTCCTTATTTAAAGCCTAGTATATAAACGTCCATAGGCTTAACATTAGGAACTTATACTCAACAGGCTTGCAAGTACGGTAGCTCATACTCAATGGGTGATAAACAGGTAAATATTTCCAGGCTAAGAGAAAATAAGAAATATATTCATATTTAGCCTCAGTCCCTATCTCCATCTCGTTTGGAGCGCTTCAAAATAATCACTCGGCTATCGCCTCGTTCACGTTACTGCACACTCCAACGTCGATGGCGAACAGGAACACAGACCAAACACTCATCAATTTCTTTCTTATTTAATATCCTAGTGAGAGACATGCGATGAGTCTTGACAATGCACGAACACAAACGTATTCAACCAATCATACATATGTATTCTTTGGCAATTATATAAATATTATTCAAATTATATATATATATATATATATATATATATATATATATATATATATATATATATATATATATATATATATATATATATATATATATACATATATATAGTGTGTGTATGTGCTTTTGTGTGTGCAGATAAAGATTCACACAGTGGACCACAGGGACCAGTGGTTCAACAATAAAACACCTGACAAGATGAGCGATAATGGGGTGAGGTTACATAAGTTTAATGGTATAGTGAACTTCAGTACAGTAGCTTCCATTTTAGGAACCAGGTGAGAGCATTTTATCTGAAGGGGATCGTTCGAGTTGATGCACATGAAGTGAGTACTGGTAGAGGCACCATCGTCATATGTAACAGGTGGAGGAATTGTGATAACTCTTTGCTTTTGGCAGATATTGAAGGCATATCCTACAATACACAGTGGCGCAACCTGGTGATTTTCAAATATTGACGAATACCAATTCAAATCAGTTCCTTTGACTCATCGTAATACCAAGGAGTGGTTTATAAAATATTATCGAGTTTGACCAAACCCAATAGGTAAATTAGGCCAATTTGCATTTGACTGATTTATGTAGGAAATACACGGAAAATATAGTAGTCTTCAATAATTTCAAAAACAAAAATAGTGACCTATGATTTTCAAAACCTAAATATGTAGCACTATACATGTATTTCATTCTGTGAAAGTTTGGAGCAAATGACATGGGTTTTACTATGTGAAAAACAACCTTTCTACATATTGTATTGTAATATTATCATTATATTGATATCTAATTCAAAAACTACCACGGTGACCCCCCATTTTAAGTTCAACGCAACACTTGGAGATCATCATTTTCAATTTCCATAAAACTGACATGGGTTTTATTTTTCAAGTTAACCCCTTTCCATAGAGTATTAGCCCATCCTGGTTGAAACAGCGTTATCTGATATGATAGAGCGTGGGGCATGCTAAGATAAGGTGCATAGTGCAGGAGACTTTCAGCAGTAATATGAACGAGGCGATAGCCGAGTGATTATTTCGAAGTGCTCCAAACGAGATGGAAATCAGGGACTGATACCAAACATATATTTCTGATTTCTGATTTCATCTTAGCCTCAGAATATTCACCTCTTTATCACCCATTGAGTATGAGCTACCGTACTTGCTATCCTGTTGAGTATGAGTTCCTAATGTTAAGCCTATGGACGTTTATACTAGGCTTTAAATAAGGAGACTGAAGGGGAGATAAACGAGACTTACAGCGTGATGCACGTACTAACCCTTTACTATGATATATGCTTGTCAACTCTGTGGCATTGGAATGGTGAAGAGAGCCAGTATCTTAGAGCGTCTTACTGCCCAGCTGACCATTGACACTCACTTCAGACCAAAGTACCTCATTGATCTAATGGTTCTTAACTCATTTTGACCCTACATAGGTAGGTGTAGAACTGGCTTGTAGGTTACAGCAAATAACCCACCGACCGGATAAAACACAAATCTTTTGATTGGTCATCTTGTGAAATTGATGAATATTTGGTCTGTGTCCTCGTTCGCTATGAAGTTTAGAGTGCACAGCAATATGAACGAGGCAAAACCGAGTGTATATTCTGAAGCACTATAATTGAGATGGTGAACGGGGAATGATTTTTCTGATTGTTTACATGGCGTTCCGAACAACTATAAATGTGATATTAGTTCAACATAGCTACCATATGTGTGTATTTATCTTTAGTTATACATCAATAATTAATGAACAATGAATACGGTAACAGTCCCTATTTCTGTATAATTGTAACCCATTATATATGCCTTGTACTTCATTGCTACAAATAGCAATAGCTTGGTTTCGCTTGGTTGAAACAAGAAAATAGTTCCCAAATCGTATAGGATTTGGTGTATATATATGTTCACTTTTAAATAGAATATTTGAGAAAGGTTTATAATCTAGCCAGTAGATGTCTCGTTGCGTTTTAAGAAGGAGCTGCATCGAGATCCATAGCAACTGAAAATTTATACGCCATGAATTTCTGGTAGCATTGTAATCCCACAAGATAAAGCCTAGCGGAATTACATATCAAATCAAAATGAGTTTGGTTCAGAATTTCTCTCATCCCAGTCACGGACTAATTGCCTAACATTTGTGACATCATCCCCCATTGGTTTTTTTTGGTGTTTTTTTTTTACAATACTCCATGGGCATTGAATACGAGTTCCCAATTTTAAGTCTTTAGGGGAAATCCCAGGGGTGAGATAATATCAAGAAACGTCACAAAATTTCATGCAATAGTTTATATGGCATGAGTGGTTTTTGCTGAATGATATCACGAAGCAGAGCTGAGTGATATCTGTAGCAGAAGACAACGAACGCCATGTCAACAATTATATGAAATTGAGTGACGTTTAGATTTTATCCTGCCCTGTCACATGTTTATAATTGCATATGTCACCCGTGGCATATAGATATTATATGACATAGCCGTGGCGTACAGTCACACCATGTTAAGTCTATGGAGATTTATATGAGGGGTAGGATAAGAGTTTGTATGCAATTGCTCATCTACCTGTTCATATTCTGTCCCGGTCCTGCTGGCTTATAATATGTAATTGGTTGCAGTCTTAAGTCTATGGGAAGAAGATTCCAGGGAGACATAAGATTTGGTAATAGCCGGCATTGGAGGGTTAACGCCGTGCAGTTAACGTGGTTTATTGTATGAGTGTCGGCTGGATCCTTCAAGGAGCCATTTACCACACACAGACTCACAAACTAGGCATACTTGCGGGTAACCAGCGCTTCCGCTAGTTGCCTGCGTCTGGCGCTGGTTACTATAGAGAAACTGTATGACTTGTGGAGTAATTCTCCTGTTTCCGAACATGTATCGCCGGTGGTTTAAATCGAGGTTGTAGAACGAGGTTTTAAACCTCCGGCGTTACGTCTGTTTTTACACGGGTGTGCAGGAAGTCACTGTTACTGTAGATATAGCAACGTGTGACACACGTGGAAGATCGCCAAGCTACTGGTGAACGATGTATTGTCGTTATTTATTTTTTATTTTTTTATTCAGGTGAATAATTGGATACATACAATCGCCGTAACACTATTTGGCGTTCTTCCTTGCATAATCCATGAATATGAACAAACAAACAGGCGTAACATAGCTTAGTATATATGTCTTTCACATAAATCCAAATGGTACATGTATTATTCTCCATGTGCGTTGAATATTCTTTTTTTTGTAGCAAGCTTTTATTTCCATGATATTCCCATTACATTAATTCTATCATGTACAATGTTCAAAATTAAGCAGAGTATCAAACATCAAGTCATTTTCTCAGGGTCTTTTTTCATGCTGCAAGATTTAGTTTTTCTTTAATGTTTACTTTCTACTTGTATCATATATTGAAGGCATGGGTTTCATATCTATGTTTTCATTTGCTCTTAAATATTCGTAAGTTCCCACCCATGTTCTGTATCCTGAAAATTGTTGTCATTTTGAATTAAATTCATGATTTTGTATAGAGTTATTACTTTTAGTCTTCTTGAATCCTTCTATTTTACAGTAGCACATACTCTAGGTGCTAGAAACTAAGCCATTATATATAGACATTGAATATGGACATTTTACAGGGACATTACAGAACAAAAAAAAAGAAGAAGAAAGTGAAGTATTTACGTTATTTACGGCAGTAGGTACATGTATATAGTTATTAAGGGTGAATTGCAGACGTGGAAATATATCGTGCGACCCATCGGCAGAACATGAAAGTTGGCTGTACTTGGCAGCAGGCCTAGTATGTGAAGGGTAATTAGAGGTCATAATATGAATACACCAGTACACCGCTCTGGCGCCACCATCTGAAACAATGCCTTGTGATAAGGTACTCCCCGTGGAAACCACAGAAGGTAATCTCATGCTCTGATGTGTTTAATGGCTTAATAATCTCTTCTCATAATTGATTACCGTCACAAAATGATTGGTGTTTGAATGTACTCAAATATTTCACTATTTAACGGTTTTCGAACAGACTTTAAAGGCATATCCTACAATTCACAGTGGCTGGTGATTTTTAGATAATGTGAATTATTAGTCAAAACTGGTTTCTTGGGATTCACTCTAATTCTACATGAGTAAATTTAACATTTTGTCTTTTATCTCAATAGGTAAAATAAGCCAATTTCCATTTGCTTGATTCACATAGCAAATCTACCGAAAAATATGGTTTTCTTCAATTCTTGTAAAGACAAGGACGGTGACCTATGATTTTTAAAACATGAATAAGTAATACTATATATGTACCTTATCCTGTGAAAATCTGAGGAAAATGACATGGGTTTTACTATGTGGAAAAAAAACTTTTTAGAATTTCTATATATTCTTATATGAAATGCTACCTTTCTTGCTAAAAAAAAAGGTGAAACTACTGTAACTTCTGCATCTGGGAGATCCACTCAAAAAGGCTTATATGCCTATGTATCCCCCAGGATAAATAAAGTTCTTTAAAAAAAAGATAATAATATCGATCTAAAAATAAAAAAACTAGCACGGTGACCCCGATATTTAAGTTAGATATGTGTTCCACAACATATTAAATTTTCCGAAAAATGACATGGGTTTTAATTTTCACGCCAAATTGTCCGATACGCCTTTATATATGCCACGTGGGGAGTATCTATTACGGACACCAGACCACTCTAAATTAACTTAGAGGTATGTGGGGCATGGGAAAGGTCATCAGGGGGATATATTCAGAGGGGCATGAGGATAGATTTAGTTGTTCTGACCTCGTGTCGCCGACCCATACAGGTCTAATTTTATTATCTTTAACACGGGCCGTTTATGGTATAACTGTTACACTAACGTGCTACAACCCACATCCATACCACCCTGGTACCTACAAGTGACCTGGGTTCATGAAGATCAAACTGTGATATTTTCTAGACTCGAGCCATAGATCTAGACTACGCTGAAGTCATTGAGAACAGAAGCCAGTTCAATAATCTAGTGTCGTACATGTAGACCCTTTTCTATATGCCATAAAGACCCAACGTGGGTATATCAAGAGACGTCACTAGTTTGAGCCTGAGTTTATTTATGCCAGGCATTTTGTTGGCTCCATAATTTCACGAGTCGAAGAACAGTGACATTATGGATCCAACAAAATGAGTGGCATAAATAAGCTTAAACCAAAACGAGTGGCGTCTAGATTCTATCCTACCCTGTTCCTATATTTTTTCAGTATCAGAAAGTAATGGCATAAACAACACTTTATGTCACACCTGTGACATAAACAAATCACATGTTAAGCCTATGGCGTTGTTTATTAGGGGTAGGATAAAACTTTATTCGAAACTTATAGACGACCTTATGGACGACTAGGACTGTCTTAGCGAACAGACTTAAATACTATTAAACGATAACCCTTGTACGGGTACAGAAAAGGGTCTGCAGGTATGATCCTAGATTATTAAACGGGCCCCAGACTCCAGCCGTAGAGACTAGGCTCAAGCCATAGAGACTAGGCTCAAGCCATAGAGACTAGACTCAAGCCATAGAGTCTAGGATCAAGCCATAGAGATTAGGATCAAGCATAGAGACTAGGCTCAAGCCATAGAGACTAGGCTCAAGCCATAGAGACTAGACTCAAGCCATAGAGTCTAGGATCAAGCCATAGAGATTAGGATCAAGCATAGAGACTAGGCTCAAGCCATAGAGTCTAGGATCAAGCCATAGAGACTAGGATCCAGCCATAGAGACTCGGATCAAGCCATAGAGACTAGGCTCAAGCCATAGAGACTAGGATCAAGCCATAGAGACTAGGCTCAAGCCATAGATACTAGGATCAAGCCATAGATACGATGATCAAGCCATAGAGACTAGGCTCAAGCCATAGAGACTAGGCTCAAGCCATAGAGACTAGGCTCAAGCCATAGAGACTAGGCTCAAGCCATAGAGACTAGGCTCAAGCCATAGAGACTAGGCTCAAGCCATAGAGACTAGGCTCAAGCCATAGAGACTAGGCTCAAGCCATAGAGACTAGGCTCAAGCCATAGAGACTAGGCTCAAGCCATAGAGACTAGGCTCAAGCCATAGAGACTAGGCCCAAGCCATAGAGACTAGGCTCAAGCCATAGAGACTAGGATCAAGCCATAGAGACTAGGGTCCAGCCATAGAGACTAGACACAAGCCATAGAGACTAGGATCAAGCCATAGAGACCGAGCTCAAGCCATAGAGACTAGACCTACGCCTCACCCACACACATTCCATGGCCAATAACTATGTTTTTCCATGATTTCTGAGTCTTTTATAGACGGTATATTCCACATGAAAAATATATCCTCTCTCTCTTTTTTCATGACATCCCTGTAAAAGTACCTAACTCAGATCTCCATAGACTTAACATGGTGTGACTCTGTGGCACGGTCATGCCATTAAATATGTATATGCCACGGGTGACATAAAGTCAGAAACACTCGTCTTCTGCTACAGATATCACTCGACTCTGCTTCCTGATATCATTCCGCAAAGACAGCTCATGCCATATAAAACAATTATATGGTATTTTGTGACGTTCCTTGATATTATCTCACCCCTAGCATTTTTTTCTCCATAGACTCAACATTTGGAACTCGTATCCAACGTCCATGAGATATTTAGGAGAAATATCCAATAGGGGATTATGTCACAAATGTTAGTCCATTAGTCAATGTGAAGGGTGAGATAAATTCAGAAACCTATTCAAGTTTATAGTGAGAGCTCGATCCCATCTCGTTTAAATCGCTAAGTTATTCATGCGGCTTCACCATGTGAATTACTACGCGATTCAGACTTGATGGGATACGAGCTCTGACCCTAAACTTACATAGGTTTCCTCTATAGTATTGCTCAACAGAGAACGATTCTCATTGGTTCCCACCAGTCTATGCTCCCATCAGTCTCCCAGGCCGTGCAATATTTGCATATTACTTACTGCACTTCCTGGTCAAGGTCCTTGGAGTCCTTGGTAGACCATGCTAGAGGGAAATATTGTTGGGTCCCTACTACTCTAGACCCGACCTCATTTATTTACTGGGAGAACCCCAGCGCTGTGTGAGGGTGTGTGGAACGTGATGGGGAAGGTGCCAGCTTCTTGGCTCTGCACACCGGAGGGGTATATTGGAAGACGGGCAGGTCATCCAGCCAGACTGAAGAGGAGCGGCCGGGATTTATCCTATCCCTAATAAAAATCTCCAAAGGCTTAACATTGGGTCACTGTATTTGGTCTGGAGTTCAGAAAAATGAAAAATATCGCTCTAGTGGGATACACTTGACAAATGACGTCATTTGGTAATGTAGCAGTAATTTAGACGGGCGGGGTAGGATAAATTCTAAACCAAACTTGAGTTAGTCGTATTATTGTTCATCGCACTCCGGCAAGATCGCGTATTACTGCTCTCGGCTTTGCCTTGCGCAGTAATACGCGATCTTGCCGTCGTGCGATAAACAACAACACGACTAACTCTTGTTTGGTTTCTCCATAGTATTGCAGGCTTTTAGGGACTGTGGAGACTTTGTAAGATTGAGTATTGTGAGGGCACAGTGGAGGCTTAAAGACACATGCTGGTAGTTGGGTGATTTCTAAATTCTATTTATTGTTGCAAATAATTGATGACACTGATATTCTATTGCTATCTTATTCTGGGTTATGATAGTTGGGAACATGTACAAATGAGAAATGCTAAAAAAAATACTATGCCACCATGCTTATTTCTATGGGAAGGCCAAATGAAATTGTAAGTGCTTAACTGTTGATGTCTATGGGAAACTGCTATATTTTGATTTTGTTGCTAGATGACACTGATATTCTATTGCTATCTTCAAATAATTCTGGATTATGACAGTTGAGAACATGTACAAATGAGAAATGTTAAAAATAATACTATGTCACCATGCTTATTTCTATGGGAGGGCCATCTAAAAATGTAAGTGCTTATCTGTTGGTGTCTAGTGTTACACAGGGGGCAGTGCGATACCTACCCGCATTTGTCTTTAAGCTGAACCAGAATACTGGAGGAAATTCGAAGATGAAAGTGGATTAGTGATACTTTTATAGGGATGGGGGCGAGGTTCCATAATTTATCCTACCCCTAATATAAAATCCCATAGGCTTAACATTGAGTTTCCGTATGCCACTAATTGTTATTACGTAATATTCGAAAATCGAGGAGACGGGGTAGGATCAAATCAAAACCTGATTCGTTTTAATCGTGGCCACCGCATTCCACTCCTGGAGTTTTGGCTCCGGTCTTCCTTCGGCTTCGCCTTGTGAAATCACTATGCCAAACTCCAGTCGTGGCATACGGTGGCCAAGATTAAAACTCATCCATGGTACTTGTAGAATTAGGGATGTTGGTACATGTATAATGCGGATATGGTGCATTATAATAGAGAAGGCCTGTAATAAAACATGTTTACCTTATTGAGATGGACTTCCCGTTCCTTGTCTCTTATTTCGGTAAAAATATCACATGAGCTCTGCAAGCTCGTGTGATATTTTTTTATCAAAAGAAACGTGTATTGAAAGTATGCTTTCTTCTCAGAGAAAGCATCACATATTGTTTCCCCTAGAAAAACATTGCAGAATTGTATCTGTGTGGGTGAATTTATTAAAATTCTCTTCCCCTTTCCTAAAAATGAATTATGGAACCACTTCCTTATATAAAGGCGGTGCTTTTTTGTAGCATTTATGTGGAACGTGTCATCATTGTTATAAATCCACCCTGTCTGCATGGCAGCTTGATAAAGAACAGAGCCGCGCACGTCAGTTGTGTCGCTCATTGCTGCCATTATCGCCCACGTTAATGTACCGGGCGGAGTAATACGTACGACCTTTTTACCTGGTCCCTCCGCCGCCACATAGTGCGAGGAGGACTAATTTGTATCTAGCAGACTGTCAATTAGTCGACGTCGTGATCTTGTGGAAGTGGCGCGTGCTGGGGATGGAGCTTTTATGTAGGGCACAGAGTGATTGCTAGTTCCGCCATCATCCGCAGGGATATTGTAACATAGTGTCTCTGTGGTCGGGGGATAAGCAGTATTTTCTGCTGTTATAATCTAGATAAAGTTATTGGACAAGAAAAACAACAAAAAAAACACACAAATAATAATAATGATAATAATGATGACTATAATAACAATAATAGTAATAATAGTAGTAGTACTAATGATGATGATGATGATAATAATAATAATAATAATAATTATTATAATAATGGTAATAATGGTAATAATGGTAATAATGGTAATAATAATAATAATAATAATAATAATAATAATAATAATAATAATAATAATAATAATAATAATAATAATAATAAAAATAGCAATAGTAATAGTAGTAAATGAATAAATAAATCTTTAAAAATATATGTATATTTCAAATCAAATCCATTAATAACTGGATCCGCCACCTGGTGTTTTGTTTCGCGTCTAGGAGCAAGATGGCTGTATCCATAACACAATAGCTATGTGCCCAATAGGTATCCCTCCAGGCAGGCTGGAAAAGTGAAGTGACCAACAAGGCGTTATGCTAAGCCTTTTTACATGTTATTATGCAAGTTTCGATACCATAAACCTTGTCATTGGATATATTTGTTCCAGATCAGTTGCAAGTATTAACTATTATTTCATGTTGATTCCGAAATTGAAAATCATTCAAGGTCTGAAATTCGTTCTCAATATCTCTACTGCATGTCATATCAGATTTCAGAAATTTGCAATAAACTGTTTGTTATGAAGGAAGGCATAATCCAAGACAAAAAAATAAAGTGGGAATAAAATCGTAGTGTGTTCATTGCTGTTAGAATACAACGTTTCGGATTCCATGATCCTCCATCGGGAAGTTATTTGCAATACATTTAAGATGTGAATCAAGAACTGTGAAACCTTGACACAAGATCCCAGAAATATATTTGAGATTACCAACACAATGGGTTTTGACTAGTATCAGGCACTGTATCTAAATATTTATTATAATGAGGGGAATATGGCAACTCTGTAGGTTTTCGAGGCTGATGTTTCTTATATCGCTGTCATATTTTTGGATATTTCCAGATGACATGTTTACTCTATTATAATCACTTTATATTCCTGAATTATTCCTTCTTGCTGACTGTGACCTTAGTGTCATGCTGTCGGCCTAATAGCCGCAGGACTTTTAAACAACTTCAGCTTTTCCTGATGTGATTTTCCTATCCCAGCTTATTTCAAACCATCATTGACGGGGATACAATACCTTTATGATTATATGAAAATGTTGTTCTTTATTTTCAGTTAATTCTTAGACATTTTATGACATTTTATGACATTTATTTGAATTTCTATGTGTGGCTAGTGAGACATTGTGTCCAGTACCAGGTGGTCACATTTGACCCTAGACTTAAGGCCAATGCCCATCTACCGATTTCGGAACATTTATGTACGTTTGTCAGCGACAAACGGAGGGTAATTTGTCTCAGGTGAGGTATCCTAATGGAGTCGGTAGATGTAGGACAGCTAGGCAAGGCTACCCAGCGATTAGTGAACCACCTCCTCCAGACGTCGGTTTATCACTGACAAGTTGTGGTTTTTGCCCTCCCATAGCGATTAGTGGACCATACATCGATTTTATCAGTGTGGGTATATATTTCGGTAGGTGTAGACTGATTCCTTAGGACTAATACCCACCAGCCCCTCTCCTCAAGGGCCGCGGGTCGAGCATGGGTTACGTAATTTGCCTGCGACAAGGTGACCGACTCCTATACGTTTTGGGAACTAATCGTTCAACCCTGAATCAGTAGATGGGCATCCGGCTTTAGACTCCACACTCCACTCCATTTAACTGCTACGTAGTTAACTCAGCTTCGCATCGTGAATTACTACGAAGTCAAACTCGATGGAGAACGTACCAAGTTAATCTCATCTCGCGAGTTTCCTTCTAAGAACCATACGTATATTGCAATGCATCCCATCCTGATTAACTTTAATCATTCAATGAAAGTTCATAATCAAAGACTTGAGCAAATCTAACCTCACCCCGACCACGTGACAGGACCCGCCATGACCTCTAAACCGGTCACATGTCATGCTGTCACCATGGAAACAGTCGTGACGTCAGTGATGTGTGGCAGACGACATTTGGAGCTCTTCACGTCTAGTTTTTCCAGACATATATACCCTTACGCAGAATACACGTCACATGTCACTCCGGAAAGTCAGGCTTCTTTGAGCGTAATTACCTACACTGGCTGCCAGAGCTACACTAATTTAGTCTGGAAGCCTGGCCTACATTATAGGCCAGGTAACGCCTGCCATTTTTGGTGAATTATGTATAACGCCAGGAAAGATCTGCTGGGAGAGTGTCAGCTGATCCTACGCTGGTTCCCCAGACATCCGCTAGGGTCTCAGCGGAATCTGTCAGGTTTTTTAGAAACATTCTAATGAATTATCTTTTATCTTTTGAAAGGCTGCCATTGCTTTATTTCTTTTTTTTCTTTTTCATAAACAAGTAGAAATAATGTATTTGGGGAACGTCATGAAGGAGAGATAACATAACAAGTAGCAGTGAGTGACAGTCTTGAGGTATTTTGGTCTTGAGTGATTGGTCATGATCAGCTGGGCACGCCTCTAAGACACTGAGACACTGGCTCCCTGCTTTGTTCTCACTACCACAGTGAATAGCATGCAGATAGTGAAGGGATATTTCTTTTGCAGTATGCTGGAAGTCTATATGTGAAGACTCTAACCTCTAGGCGATGTATATACTCCGTGCAAGCACGCTCTATAAAACACATCCAGAAAGATGCATTATGGGTAGAAACCACGTGAGTGAACGCTGTAAGTGGAGAGAGACGCAGGTGGCCATGCGCGCGCACGCTTACCGGAAGTGCAGTGCCCTCAGTATCCGGGTTCTTCCTCTTTACTCTGCTGCCCTTCATACCACCCTGCGAGTCAATACACCTCACACCGGTCCCGCTGAAACTTTAAAGGGGGGCCAAGTGAAAATAAAAGGGCCGGGCAATGAAGTACATTAGGGGGTGGCGTGGGCCCGAGTCCCGGGGGGATGTCAAGGGATGACTGGGGGGGGCCTGCCCCCGGTTTTAGTGCCCGGCCCTTATCGGACAGAGAATAATGGATGCGAGGGGGGCGCGGTAGATATGATTTCGACACGGACGCTGGGAGGACGCCAGTGGCGACCCCAGGTGAGACGCCAGCGCGTCACAGCCATCAGTGCATTACGCGCTCTGCCCACCAGAGGGGGCGAGTCCAGTGGGGGGCAGTGCGGGCAAAATGGAAACCTTCTAGGAATTTTTTTTTTTTTCGTTTCGTTCAGTGTTATTCCCGAAATGTGAAGTAAATGTTGTGTTACTACTGCCAGTTCATATCTGAAAAGTAATCGACATACTATGTATTAGTTTTCTAGGAATTAGTTTTGTCATGTGACCCTGAAGTCTGACCGAGTGGGACAAGGAAAAACTGTATAGCCTTTAGCCTTGTATACGACCAATACAGAGATGGCAGTTATCCTATTTTCCAAGAAAAGCCTTGTTTCCAGTTTTAGTTTAATCAAATTATGTTCTTGTGAAAAACGAAAATAAAATAAATTGGGCCTCATTCGCATCAGTAAACAGTGATTTATTCCTCCACATACAGCTCAATCACTTTCCATGGAGAAAAACAATGTGTTTTTCATAATTTCTCAGTCTCTATGAGGGAGTAAATCACACAAGAAAATTTCTTTTTTTACTTCAATTGACATCCCTGACAACAAGAACTACAGAAGTATATATACGATAAAAGCTACATGTGATGGTTCAGCCCCCAGGCTTCTATATCGATGATCACAAACGTCATATCAAGATCATAGCAGGTCCACATCACATCTCTTTGAACATACTTTGAGTCACGAGAAATTGATTCAAAGAGTATATCCAGTATCGTTTAAGAACTAATCTCAAATTATGTTTTTATTCCCATAGTATGCAATCAGGCAATTTGCACATTGAGACTCCAATGATTGTGTCTTGTAATTAGTTCATATCTGTTTGAAAAGTGAAAGTGAAACTAAAATTGTTTTCTTCTTTTGCAGGTAAGTGTTGCAATCCTTCGATGTCTGGTAGATTTGCTGCAGGCAGGTAAGCCTTAAACATGTACTTTTTTCACTCTGTCTGGTCCATTTTATATTTGCTCAATGTTAAAAATGGAGCTTGGCTCATTTCAGGGGGTGGGTGGGTACTGTAAATCTTTATGTAGGCCTATCCTTTAGTTTCCTTTTTTTAGGGAGTAAGAAAAACATAAAGATGTTTTACATAATCTTATATCATTATATTTCATACGTCAATAGGACTGGGCAGATGGAGGTCTACAGTTTATCTTATCCTGGTCTTATCCTGTGTTTTAATCTATTCATTTTGATAGTTCCGATTTTTTTTGTAAAATCTTTATTAATCTGAGAAAAAGCGTATGAGTGCATAATCCTGGGTTATCAGTCATTATAAGTCCAGAGTTGCTTTTCAATGTTTCAGTTCGTTGTGCAAGTGCATAACATATGGTGTTCACAGAGGTTTGTCATTTGTTACTGCAAGTTGTCCACCATTATTCCATGGGTTCATGCACCTCAAGCATTGCTTTGCTCATGACATTAATATTGAGTTGACTGGTCCTAACATATGATGGTAGAAAATGCAACATACCACAACAGTTTGATTGACAACACACTCACATTAAAGAGTAGAGAAAGCTTTAATTTAATCTCGATGTTGAGAATATTGACATTAGGGTCCATACTGCGCCGTCCTTTGTGGATGAGATTTTTTTTAAAAATATGTTTATGTAGTCACAATGGCGGTCGGCAATATGTTTTTCGTTCTTCCACACAATTTGGTGTTGTGTATAACATATAACCAGGAAAAATCGGTGAAATCGGCGAAAAATCGGGCCGGGATGGGAGAAGTGTTTCCACATATATAACAAGGGTGATGATAATTACAACATTTTTTGCTTATCGCGCTACAATAGAAAGTGTACATGACAAGTATGAATCTTGTAAATTTTATAATAATAGTTACATGCTGACAATAATGATAATTTCTTCTTTTTTTCTTAGAAGTGTATTTGGCTTCGTATATTAAATCTATAATAATAATTATCTACATATTTTGTCCTTTTGGCCCCATAACCCGCACCATAGCACCCTGGATGCTATACACCCGTAACGCCACATAATAAGTAGAGAGATGCGAAAGAGGGGGGTGGGGATTAAAAAAAGTAGTTCCCTGGAGTTTGTTATAGCGCGGATGGAGCCTTGGTAAAGTGGTGTTTGGGCAGAGGTGTCGGCCGATGTCGGGTGGGATGAGTAGGAGGGGGGGTGGGAGGGGGTATAGACGTCCCGCCTGGTGTGCCATGGAGGAGGAGCAGGAGGAGGAGGAGGAGGTGGAGGCACCAGATGGTGGACTCCGGGAGTGCTCCAGGGCGGCGACATGCCTCCTCCAGCCTCCCCCCCCCCCCCGCCCCGCCCCCGGCTTTCCTCCCGCTGCTGCCGGCAGTAACAGCCACCAGTAGGCCCCGACACTGCCGCCACACCGCACGGCCCCGCCCCGCCCGGACCTACCACCACCACCTACACCACCACCATCACACCGTGGAGGAGTTGCCGCTGGACTTTCCGCCAACTTCCACTCCTGGGCAGCAAGTGTCACGGATATTGACCAGTACGCACGCGTGTGGGTTTTAAACCGGATTAAACCGGATCCTCATCGCGTTTCTTCTCAACCGGGTTTGGAAATTCTCGGTTGCTTTTTTTTTTATTTGCTACTTCCGCCGATAGGGGGAGTTGTAGGTCACGTGACAGAACAGGACGCCTTCCCGACATGCTTCAGCAGCCGTCGCCGTCCGGGTCCGCGTCCCCGATGACGCTACATCTACTTCACCAGGTAACCACGGCAACGTGACGTCATCTTTACCACGTCATCTCAAAAATCGATCTTGTAGGGGATTTTCTCCAGGGAAGGGACCAGTTGGTCGGGCACGGGGACCAGTCGAGTGATATACGGGAATGTAATGAGCGAGGGTTCGTTGACATTACGAATATGTCGTTATCTTGCATCTTTGTGTTACCAGAAGCAGGTAGTTATGGTCACTGATAATAGCTCCGTAAATGGGACATTTCTAGAGCTGCCATCCTTCAGTATATATAATAGCGAGGTTCACATATTGCATATGACTAGTATTTATATAGAACATCTTTATTGTACAAGCTACAATACAAGATGATAACTTAGGGTTCGTACGGAGCGAGGCGTTTTCGCCGAGTTCCATACGAACCGGAAATTATTATCTTGTTTTGTGGCTTGTAAAAGCATGGTAGGTCGTTCTTTATTTACTATACATCCGAAATTAAGAAAAATCATTAATTTATTTTGGCCTAACAACTAATATTTTAATTTACGTGCATGGAACGGTGTTCCGTATTTTCCCGTACGGAACAGTGTCCCCTACGTTCTTACCTTATATGGCGAAATGATGCGTTTTTACAGTATATACCGCATGGGTACATAGTAATGGTAGAAAAAGACCTGTCAACCTTGACATATCGTCTCTGACCACAGCTGGTCTTAAGTCAGAACCATGGTGTGTATTTTAACACAGTATAACAGTTCTTGCACTTGATTTATTACATTACTTCCTGAGCTGTCTCCACCTATCACATGAAATATCGACATTATCCTACTCCTCATATCAATCTCCATAGATTTAACTTTGTGTGACTGTATGCCACTGTTATGCCATCAAATATTTATATGCCACAGGTGACATATGAAGTTAAAAACATGTAGGATAGAATCTAAACATCACTCCATCTCATATAATTGTTTACATGGTATTCGTTGTCTTCTGCTACAGATATCACTCAGCTCCGCCTCGTGATATCATTCTGCGAAGACAACTCACGCCATATAAACAATCACATAAAATTTCGTGATGTTTCATGATAGTATTGGGATAGAATTGTCAGTACTAGTCCATGCTCTGCCCTCTAGCCCACGTTTGGTGATGGTACTGATATAGATATATAACTTGGTTTCTGTAAATTGAATGAGATCATTGCGTTATCTTGATAGTAGAGAACTGAGGAAAGTAGAGGAGAGCTGGGAACTAGAAACTAGCATAATTCACAAAGTTACAAGGATACAAAATCAGACAGTTTACAAACAAGTGAATGATGCAAAATCAAACAGTATATAAACAAGTGACTGATACCAAATCAAACTGTATATACAAACAAGTGAAAAAAAATACAGGATGAGAGATGGGACCTGAATTATCGACATACACGACTCTGCTAATTACTGTTAACAGCCAAGGTCAGGTGTAGTAATTTTTTCTTTCGCGTAACCTTTCGGCTTTTAGCGTTGGAAAAAATGTCAGGTATTTGTTTCCTCCGTCATTGTCTCTGTGAAATATGCACCTTTCCATAGTGCTGTTAATCATGATTATAGGAAATCTAAAAACTAGCATGATTCACAAAGTCACACTGACACAAAATCAAACAGTATACAAACAAGAGAACGATACAAAACCAAGCTGTATATACAAACAAGGGAATGATACAAAATCATACAATATACAAAGAAGTGAACGATACAAAATCAAGCTGTATATACAAACAAGGGAATGCTACAAAATCAAGCTGTATACAAACAAGTGAACGATACAAGACCAAACTATATACAAACAAGTGAAAAAAACACATTACGAGAGAAGATACCTGAATCATCGACATACACGACTCTGCTAATTACTGTTAACAGCTAAGGCCAGGTAATTGTTTCCTCCGTCATTGTCTCCGTGAAATATGCACCTTCCCATAGTGGTGTTAATCATGATTATAGGAAATCTAAAAACTAGCATAATTCAAATAGTCACACTGACACAAAATCAGACAGTATACAATCAAGTGAACAATACAAAATCATACAATATACAAAGAAGTGAACGATACAAAATCAAGCTGTATATACAAACAAGGGAATGATACAAAATCATACAGTATAAAAACAAGTGAACGATACAAGACCAAACTATATACAAACAAATGATAAAAAATGCAGTATGAGAGAAGATACCTGAATCATCGACATACGCGACTCTGCTAATGATTAACTAGAGAGCGCATTATAGTGTATGGTATTTATTATACTTTGGACAATTTATACGTAGTATAACAATTGAGTATAGTAATACCGTTGTGTAATACAATGAGGAGGTATTACGAGATGTATTAAAATTGGTAACATGAAATTTGAAAATTGAAATTTGACAATTGTTATACAGATACACACGTAGTGTAAGAAATTGATAAACATGTATCAAAATGACATGCGATAATTGTTGAGTTTATCAAAAAAACAAGTACCTGAGAAGTAAAAAACCCTTTTTCACCCAGAAAACAACAGTTTATGTAGGGTGGGTGGGTGGAAAATTTTAACGTCTTCTTGAGAGAAAGTTCGAAGTGAAGACTGAGGGTCACGTGACCGAGCGTGGTCCTGTAAACGTCCGATAGGGGGCGTATGAGTCTATGAAAGCGCCCTCTGTATTCATTACTGTTCACATGTTCGCTCTAATTACTGTTAACACACACGGCCAGGTATTTGTTTCCTCCGTGATTGTCTCCGTGAAATATGCACCTTCCTATAGTGGTGTTAATCATGATTATAGGGAATCCTGATGATGTTGCAGAACAACAATGATGTACCTACCTCCTTATTATGTGACAAATCCCGATGTTGCACAATTAGTATGGAGATGTATATGGAGGTGGCGAGGAGGTTATGTAGCTACCATCCTAATCACAAGAATGTTATTCAGAGGGGTTGAATAAGTACATGGTATTGATGGCCACTTAAAGGCATATCCTACATTTCACAGTGGCGCCACCTGGTGATCTTTAAATATTGTCAATTATCGATCAGATCTCGGACCTTGGTATTCATTCTAATGTCAATTGACTAAATCTTATGTTTTGTCCAGCTTATCCAATCCTAATATGTAAAATAGGCCAATGAACATTTGCTTGATCTACATAGGAAATGTACTGAAAAATACGGTTTTTTATTCTCCCCAAAACAAGGACGGTGAATTTTAAAGTTTGAATGTATAATACTATACAAATGCTATATTCAGTAAAAGTTTCAGGAAAACGATATGGGTTTTACTGTGTAATAAGCGACTTCACAAAACTTCTATATTCTTCTATAAAACTATGATAATATTGATCTCAAAATCAAAAACTAGCATAGTGAACCCGATTTTTAAGTAAGACTCCGAAATGCCTTTAACTTCATGAACATGTCTACTGATTTATAATTTTTTCAGGGATCCAAGTTTTCCGACGGAATTCCGACATTTCATATACAATGGCAACACTAGAATATATATATATATATATATATATATATATATATATATATATATATATATATATATATATATATATATATATATATATATACATATATATATATACATATATATATATATATATACATATATATATATATTCTGTTCCAAAATAATGCTATAATAATCATTTTCTATAAGAGTATTTTACATTTCCTATTTTCTCCTTAGTCCTGACTTTCATCCCTGATAATAGTCTCGATATGTTTTTTATTCATTGCATCCTGAAGCTCATGGAAAAGAACAGACAGGAAATGATTATTTAATGCTGTTCCTGAACTAGTCCTAATGTATATGCTAAGTTAAATACACGCTCTCTCCCCACATCCAATAGGTTTAAGAAAACCACAATCCACAGTAATGCGAAGTAGGAAGTCGTTGATGGGGAATTATATATAATCATATAGGATGGCCATCTAATAGTAATAGGACTCTCTCTCTGTGTGAGGTCGCCCTAACCACAGTGTTCTGTTAATCCTTTGAACAATGCATCTTTGAATATATGAATGTCTCGAGATAGAAGATGGGAAGCTTTCTCGCCATTATTCCGCCGGCGAATATGTACCTTCCTGCTTTCTTATAAGCACCTATTTATGGTTCATTAATGTAAGTCAACCCACAAAGCATATTGAATGGGCCCTGAACCAATTTCGCTCGATTAAGTTTAGGATTTTCTACAATGGGCCATATAGCCTAGGGCGAGCCATCGGTTTATTGTTGATTAAATATGTTTTGATGTATTAAAAAACACCCACATTAGGTCGTATGTGAACATGTATGTGCCCTTCAGACTAAAGGAGTGGTGAGCTTTCATATGATAAATACAAGAAATATCTAGAGTGGATTTAATGGAAACGATGGTTGAGTTCACTCACTCACTTAGCGTCAAAGGAAAAGGTGGTGCCTTTCCTTTCCATATCGCTACGCCTCTGGAAATAGGTCATGGATTGATAAACAGGGTTCGAACAGAGCCTGGAAAACCTGGAAAAGCCTGGAATTATGCTTTTGGGTTTTCCAGGCCTGGAAAAGCCTGGAATTATGCTTTTGGGTTTTCCAGGCCTGGAAAAGCCTGGAATTCTCACAGAGAGCCTGGAAAAGTGTTAAAGAGCCTGGAAAATTTAGTTTTGCATGAAAACAATTTCTTTTAGTCTATGAAATTCTGGTCATTATTAGCTTTCCTTAACTATGGTACCTGACTGCCTATGAAATTTCAGTGACTTGGATTAAATAGTTCCAAAAAGCCTTTATTTGTTCAAATTGCTAATAATATAGCATAGATTTGATTACATGTCTTCATATTTAAAAGTGGCAAAAGAAAAAGAGTTTTGAAGATATCTATCCCAAACCACTGAAATGCGAATTTGGTGATGAATCAGACGTGGTTTTAAAAACAGTGACCAGATGTGCTTGGAAAAAAGATATAAGAGCCTGGAAAAGCCTGGAAAAAGCCTGGAATTTTATTTGGCTGTCTATGTACGAACCCTGGATAAAGAACTGTCACTCAGCTGTCACACCCACACACAGCTGTCACACCCACCCAGAGCTGTCACACCCACACATGGCTGTGGTTTTGGAGACTAAGTTGTGCCCCTAGTCTTCACCATCGCGCGGGCTTTTATAAAACACCTCGCGTGAAATCTGTCGATGAGGAAATTTGCCCGGAAGCACGTGACGGTCACGTGGGCTCGCTAGGAGTCACATGACGACCAGTGAGTAAAACCTCGCTTAAGGGGACACCCTCCGTTCCAGGCAAACTGTTTACTTAAGCGCGGGTTTCAGTCTGTCGATGGTTAGGCTATGTAGTATAGTAGAACCCTTTTTAAGGGGATACCCTCCGTTCCGATAATCTGGAGTGTTGTCCCTACACTGTCCCGTCAGATTTGATAAAGTGTCCTTGCAAGGTGACCCCTTAAGCGGGGTTAAAAAGCATTCTGTACCAAAATAATTGTAACCTTAAGCGGGGTGTCACCTTAAGCGGGGTGTCACCTTAAGCGGGGTGTCACCTTAAGTGGGGTGTCCCCTTAAGTGGGGTGTCCCCCTTAAGCGGGGTTTTCAGTCTGGCGATGGCTAGAGTATTTACGATATACCCATGCCGTATATACTGTAAATACGCACCGTTTCGGCATATAACGTAAAAATACTATACAGACCAGCGGTCCGTACACCAAAATACGGACTACTTACCCATACACATTTATTAAAATTTTGGTTGTTAAGCAAAATGAAATTGATTATTTTTAAATTTCGGGTATATAGTAAATATATAACGTCCAACTATGCTTGTACAAGTCACAGAACTCGATGATAATTTACCGTTTGTACGGAACTCGGCGTAAACGCCTCGGTCCGTACACACTGTAAATTAGCATCTCATTCTGTGACTTGTACAGCATGGTCATGACGTTCTATATAATTACTGTATAATACCTTCATACAGGTGATACTATGGTACAGAGACATTGGTATAACCACACATACATACCACTGATGCCTACCAGATGCCTAAAGGAACATATGCAGCCCATTGCCTGGTGTCTGATCGTCTAGACACTAGTCTACCTGCTCACACACACACCATGAACAAACAATTGAGATAATCTGCAGTGTTATCCCCATACTGTCCTGTCAGATTTGATAAGGTGTCCCTCAAAAGTGTCCCCTTAAGCGGAGTTAAGAAGCATTCTGTTCCGAAATAACTGTCCCCTTTAGTAGGGTGCCCCCCTAAGCGTGGTGCCCCCTTAAGCAGGGTTGAAATATACTTAAGCAGGTTATCCCAGAAAGTCTGTTTCCATTGGCCAACGGAAACGGCACCGACTTTTTAAATTACCCTAAAAGTCAGTCGGTGATGTCACCGACTGTACGTCGGTATCAATATATGGGTGAATGTGCATCACATGCATTCTTTCTACTGTATTTTCCAGGTATACACAGATTACGTACGCACTGAGGGGGGGTGGGGGGAGGGGGTAAAAAATTTTGGAAATTTTGCGTATGCTCCCTCTTTGTTCTATTGCGTACATGATCGGGAGGGGGTGAGGGGGGGTCAAAAATTTCAGAAATTCTGCGGTCGTGCTTTATGGATGGCCCCTATGCCAAATTAATCTGTGATTATTCACTGATCTATCGTTTCCATGAACCGATCTCACGTCGGTATACACAAAAAAAATCTATCGGTGGTTCCCGACTGTAGATCGGTGCCAAGAGATCGGCAAATGGAAACGGACTTTAAAGCGGGCTTTTACTGTACTCTGGGATCGTGCGAGTATAGGCTGGTTTCCATTGGATGACGAAAACGGTGTCGATTATTTTTTAGTTCTCCTTCAAGCACATTTCCATTGGCCATCACCGATCTACAGTCAGGATGGACCTTTAGCACTGCTGACGCAAAATGGAAATGGGCTTTAAGGAGAACTCGAAAAATCTACACTGTTTTCGTCAGCCAATGGAAACGGGCCTTACCTCTCCGCCAGCTCTAGTCATATTACCCTATTATCGCTCACACATTCTACCCCTCGTCCACCCACAACATCGTATCGGACGACCACATCTAATTTGTTGAAAATCTATCGGCACAATAATGGACTCTTTGATATTCAGTCTGTACCGATCGCATCCAGACAAAAATGATAATTAATCTGACCCCCAGTGGAAGAGGATTCCTATTGTGGTGAAATACAAAAAAAGGTAAAATCATTGTCCTACTTAAAAATACAGAACAGGAACTTTGTCTTCACCGTTAGTTACTCCACTGGAAGAATTCGAGACACAAGAAGACACAATTGAAACAACTCATGCGTATGTTTTGAATAATCGCAACGAGCAGAGCTACTAAGGCAGCCATCACGTTCGTTTGTGGGAACACTGGCCATGGCCATGGTTATTATAAGACGGCCGCTAAAACAGTCCCTCTGTGTCTACCATAGACAACACGGTAGACTGGCTCCAGTCCCTGCATCCTTTGGCTGCCCTCCTCACTGAGAGACAGGGACTGGTACAATCGGTAATGGTGTCCGATTTCTGGCGGTTTAGCACCAGTATTCCCAACACTCTCCTTGCAGATATCATGGCTACTGGTCAGGATATCTGCTGGGAGATAGATACCCTCTCACTTTGATCTCAATCAGGTCACAGTTAGGAGCAGGCAAAATTTATTGCTAAGACAACACAGGTGGCAAGGGAACTAGAGGAAGGGAGGGGGAGGGGTAGGAGGAGGTATAGGGTTACAGGGAGTGGCTTGGGGCCATAAAAAGGAGATTCGGTTCATAGTGGACAAGTCTTTGATTCATGGGCCAGTCAGAGAAGGATACATACCATAATGAACTTTATTCTGATTTTGATAAATCATATAATGAATGTTCATAATCAAACACTTGAGCAAGTCTAACAACACAGCAGCAGAGAAAGCTGAGCTATTAACGATTCTAAGGTTACCTCAAAGGGTAGGCCTACTAATGCTTTTATGCATTCCTAAGCTCAAAATGGATGACGCTTTAAAGTATTCCCATGCGGAAGTTGGATAATGCAACAATGTATTATGCTCAAAGAGCTGTCTTTTACCATGAAAAATTCAGTAGATTTCAGAACTTTCCCAACACTTTGTACACTGCTATGGGCGGCCGTTAACAGTAGCTAACATTTGTTATTATTTTTCTTTTATGTGGAGCACTGTCAAAGTTCCAGGTGGTGATAAGGTAGGGAGCGTGTGTTATTCCCTCAGGGCACCATTAATCTCCACAAAATGCTTTACTTTGCTCACACCGCCGCTCATCAGATGGCGCCAGTGCATGAAATAACAATTGCTAACTAAACGGGGCCGATTTATATAAAATCAGATTAATTGCTCCAAATTTCAAACAAATTACAGTTCCTTGGTTAGACCTTTTTTCACAGGCTGGTTTCGCAGCTTATCTACTTGGTTACGCATTGCCTGAAGCCAAACACACACCTGGCGATATAATCTTTAGCATTGAATGACTGAGTGTATGAGCGTAATACGTTTGTAATTCCATATTATTGTCAGCAATTGCATCGTATTCTATGATATTCCAGCTCCAATTTGGTGTGTCATAAATGCATATCACCTAAATGATACTTTAGATATACCATAGATAACACACCATACCCAGAGTGTACATATATATATATTTAATCTTGCAAAAATATGCGCATACGGAAAAGTAGTGCACATGATAAAATAGTACCTCCCTAAATGACTTAATATCGGCATGCCAATTGTCAGGAAAGGGTGAATAATAAATACAATATAGACTGGTTTCAGATAAATGCAGTTGTAGGCTCCTCGGAGTTGACTCTGCGCAATATCCTCGCATGCGATCGGATATAACTAAGCGTTAATCCCTCGGAGCATACGGCCGCTTATGTCTGAAACCATGACATGGATTTTGATTGTCAATCCAAATTGTCCGATGTGTCTTTAAATCAGATGACGTCACTGATGGGTGACGTCAGGGGAAGTGTGAAGTATGAAGAAAGTAGTTCCGCTGACTGTCATTCAGATCTAGGTCGGTGACGTGCTGTGGTGTCAGTAAAATGGAATTCCTCCTTTCCGTTTCACCAGACAAGTACTTCCACTAAATCTTTTCACTCTCCGATTTCATCTTCGGGATCTGTCACTCTCCAATCACTTTTCACTCTCCGATTTCATCTTCAGGATATGTCACTCTCCAGTCACATCTTCCCAGCTTCATACGCCCCGATGACCTTTTAGAAGGTCTTCCCACAGTGAACGGCAATGTTTTCTGTTCGTAATATCGTCTTAATAACAGTTTCTGTGCCTATATGCTTTACATATAATCCAACCATAAAAGATGATAAAACACATGAATAGATATAGTCATATAGAGGAAACCCATGAAAGTTTAGGGTCTGAGCTCATATCCCATCGAGTTTGAATCACGTAGTAATTCACAAGGCAAAGCCGCGTGAATTGCTTTGTGATTCAAGTGAGATTGGATCGAGCTCTGACCCTAAACTTGAATGGGTTTCTGAATTTATGTCACCCTTAATATTGACTAATGGGCTAACATTTGTGACATTATCCCCCATTGGATATTTTTCCTAAATATCTAATGGGTGTTAGATACGAGTTTCCAATTTTAAGTCTATGGAGAAAAAATATCTGGGGTGAGATTATAAACTATATAAGTGGAGCCTGTGGAAGATCGGTGAAACCTCGCCGAACAGATCCCTCTAAGATAAATAAAGAGCCTAAAAAGGTGTGATCACTATAGCGTGCTACAGTGGAAAACATACTAAAACATTTCGGAAAATAATAGCATGAACGAAGAAGCCATGATAAAGAGCTTTACTTAAAAAACTGGATGAGTGTAAATTATCAGTGAAATCACAATAAAATGTCACTCTGCAGGCTAGCGCTCGTTGGACTTTGACATGTTGCATGTGAAATATCTCATTATGGCAGACCCGTTTCACATATGTAGTCACCAGGGACCTGTTTCAGTAGTCTCGTGACATTAGGCTTAGACAGACATCAACAGTGGCACCAACAGTGCAAGCAACAGCAGAAAAAGACTAGCAAATATCAGAAAATCGAAGTGGCCAATCTTCTTCATATTTGGAACGATTATAGGTTATATGTATCCCCTACTCATGTTAAAGTATCATTGCTAAATTCCTACGAGAAGTGAGTGAAACTCTGTGTGTCATCGACTGCAATCTTGTGATCTGTCCGTATGGTGTCACAGACGCCATCTAGACATGTCACGAAACTACTGAAACAGGTCCCTGATCGTTGAGCGTGGTTTACATTGCTTATACAAACATGTCAGTTTTCCCACAATTATAAGGAAATCCTTGTTTTTACTTAAAACTTTTCTTTTTCTTTTGAAAAGCAAAGATAGTATAAATTGAGCCTCATTCACGCCAATAAGCTGTAGGGCAAACCTGCCCCCACACCCCAGCCCCATTCCATGACCAACAAAGATGTGTTTTCCATGTTTTCTCGGTGTCTCTGAGGCAGTAGATTCCATATCAACCCTTTAACTATGCAGTCCCGGGTGTAGTACGCTATGATGCCTGGAGGCATTCCCGGGTGTAGTACGCTATGATGCCTGGAGGCATTCCCGGGTGTAGTACGCTATGATGCCTGGAGGCATTCCCGGGCGTAGTACGCTATGATGCCTGGAGGCATTCCCGGGTGTAGTACGCTATGATGCCTTGGGGAATCATTTCCGAAATTTAAGTAATTGCTATTTTTTTTTTTACGAAATAATGCGATTTTTTTTTTGCCAATTGTTTTTTTTAATGTTTTCACCCTATGTAAAACTGCATCATTACTATTATACAACATACTAATTATTTTGGATTACCATTGAAGCGTGATATAATGATGTCACTGTGGGTATTGTGAAAGGTGCCAGCATACCACAGCAGTAAAATGGTACTGCAGCGGCATATTTCAGGGTGTGTAACCCGTACGGGAATTGGACGCCTTGAGCCTTTTACCGTTTGAGCCTCCTGTCAGCGCGAAAACGTGGACGCCTTAAGCCTACCCCGTGGACGCCTTGAGCCTACCTCATTTTAGTTCCGATTTGCGGGTTGGGGTTAGAAAAGGGTAGGGTCAGGGTTAGGGTTGAGTATATATGACTGCAAACCAGTATAAGTGCAGTTTTTAATTTTTTTACATCTAGAGGCTCAATGGCACAAAAACGGGGTAGGCTCAAGGCATCCACAGGGTAGGCTCAAGGCGTCCACAGGGTAGGCTCAAGGCGTCCACAGAAAGGCTTAAGGTGTCCAGGGCTCGAATGGTCCCAGGCTCAAGGCGTCCATGAACCATTTGGTACTGTGCAGCGTAGTGAAAGAGTTAAAATATTTCCACTTATATAATCATGACCCAAACTGACATCCCTGCTTGTAGGACGCCTGGTGCCGGCGGATCCCGAGCCTAGTGATCAGGGCACAAGTTGTGCTGACGTCACGAGAAACTGGGTCACTCCTCTTAAAACTGTGATTTACACTCGTTTACTTCATAAACCAGATACCCTGGGGAGACGCTAGTAAAGTATAAACATAGACTGAGTGTGGAGGTGGTCTGCCATGATAAGGGGCCTGTGGGTTTTTTTTCTACTGGGAGACATAATCCAGGCACATGTTTCTATAGGGCACAGAGTGATTGCTAGTTCCACTATCATCCAGCAGGAAATTGTAAGGTAGTGCCATTGTAGTCGGGGGAAAACGACTATTTTCTGCTGTCATAATCTATAGACAGGGATGCCAGTTTGTAGGATTTTGCCTACATGTAGGATTTTCATTTAAGTCTCAAAGTGATGAAAAGTTCAAGAAATTGTATGTTTTGAGAATAAAATAGACTCCATGTTCCCTGAAATCTAAATCTTAGATAAACTTGTTCTGTAATCTTTCAAAATTCCGAATTTAGCTACCCCGAGCACAATCAGTTAGAGGCCCTATGGATCCAAGTGCTCCAACCTAGAACTGTAGGATGGTAGGATTCCTGTAGGAAATGCTCCTACGGATAAGGGCAAACTTGAATACTGACTTCTGATTGGCTTAAAATATATGCCCAGGAATATGCTAGGAGACTGATGGGGATTCCCCATACACCATGTGCATAAGGTGATACATAGACTGGCCTCAGTCCCCATGTAGGAATTTCTTCTGACCCCAACTAGCATCCCTGTATAGATAATCGTGAAGCAAGGCTAAAACCCTTTTATGATGAACTAAATAAATATTTTTGATAAAATCCATTGATAACTGGACCTGCCACCTGGTTTTTTTGTTTAGCGTCGGGGGTGAGATGGCTGCTTCCATAGCACATTAGCTATGTGCCCTATAGAGGAAACCTATGAAGGTTTACAGTCAGGGCTTGTATCCCATTCCATGAATCGCGTAGTAACTCACAAGGCGAAGCCGCATGAATAACGTAGTGATTCAAACGAAATGGGATCAGCTCTGACACTAAACTTGAATTTCAATGAGCATTTATCAAATTAAGGTGGTGATGTGAAAGTGGTATTCAAGTGACGGTTAAAGGACGCCTTGAGCCCGGGACGATTTGAGCCCTGGATGCCTTGAGCCTTTCTGTGGACGCCTTGAGCCTACCCTGTGGACGCCTTGAGCCTACCCTGGGGATGCCTTCAGCCTACCCTGTTTTGGTTTCCTTGAGCCTCTAGGTGCAAAAACTTTGAAAACTGCACTTATACTTGTTTGTAGTCATATATACTCAACCCTAACCCTTACCCAACCCTTTTCTAACTCTAATCCGCCAATCGGAACTAAAATGGGGTAGGCTCTAGGCATCCACTGGGTAGTCTTAAGGCTTCCACGTTTTCGCGCTTACAGAAGGCTCAAACGGTAAAAGGCTCAAGGCGTCCAATTCCACAAGTGACAGGTATGGTGTGAGGGATAATAGTCACAATAAACAGGTGAAGCACAGGTGTTACACGACTAATTTACGTCACTGCACACAGGTAAAAACACAAAGGTGTGGTATGAAAAATGTCATAACACACAGGTGTGAAAACAAAAATTTCCAACGTCAACCATTAACGGTAGCACGAACGAAAAAAATACACAATTATAACACAAAGGTGTTACATAAATAACATCAGTAATGCACGTGTTATGGCATGATAAATAATATTATACGGAAACAGGCTTACTGTCATCGCACGTAAAAAAATACGAGGTGGAATGAAGGATCAGATACAGGAACATTTCTGATCACAAATTTCACTAGTATTTCGACCTAGGAAGACAGTCAGCCTGTTTCCGTATTATCATTTACTACATAACTATGCCGTATATACTGGAAATACGCACCGTGTCGCCACATAATACGAAAGTACCGTACGGAACACTGTTCCGTATGCCTTGACTAAAATATTAGTTGTAATGCCAAATAAATTAGATTTTTATTTATTAATTCCGGATATATGATAGATATATAACGACCTACCATGCTTGTACAAGGTACAAACCTCGATGCTAATTGACGGTAAATACGGAACTGTACGTAAACGTCTCGTTCCGTATTTACCGTAAATTTTCGTCTCGTTTCTTACCTTGTACAGCATGGTCAGGACGTTTTATATAAATACCTAAAAATAGCAGGATGGCATGCGTCGGAGATTGGATCCCAGGTATAAAATATTAACAAGGCACAGGTAAATAACACAAACACGTGAAGTGGGATTCTCACGGTGGGATTCATGGACCTCACAGGGTGTTTTTCTGAGACAAATCCTGCTGAGATTCTCTACTCGAACACAATTTATTCGTCTAAATTATAGGGATTCATTTCCCTGAGACATGTTTTCCTCCTTGTAGTTGTTAAAGATATTTTCCCCTAAAAAGGAACTAAATTGCATGAGCAGATTCTATTCAGTCACACTAACTAATGTCTCTATATAGTATTATATGGAAACTGGCTTACTGTCTTCGTACGTCAAAAATACGCGGTGAAATTATTGGTCCCATACATCCCTCTGCCTACGGCATCGGGATGTATGGGATCAATAATTTCACCAAGTATTTTGATGTACGAAAAGAGTCAGCCTGTTTTCGTATTATCATATACCTAAAAATGGCGATATTTTATATAGTCATGTGATCACATACCCCGTACGTCACACTGTGACGGACGGGTATAAATACGACATGGGTAGGAGCGGGTAGTATACATTGTGTACAACCATAGGTATTTAGAAGGAAACCAACGAGATGAAAATAATTTGGTCCGTACTCCACCGAGTTTGACTGCAGAGTAATTCACGAAGCGAAGCTGAGTGAATTACTCTGTGGTCAAACGAGGTGGAGTACAGACCAAGTTATTTTCATCGAGTGGGTTTCTGATTTTATCTCACCCCGTATAGCATAAATTATTGATGAAATGAATCACCCAATTAGCCATTGAGTATTGGGTACACGAACCTCACGGCCGTGGAGTACGAGTTCCTAATGTTAAGTCTATGGAGAAAAATACCGGGGTGAGATAAATGATAACTAGGAGCAAATAGAATGTTCATCATTGATAAATGAGCGTGCAATTATGAAATGAATGACAACTAAAAGGTTTGGGTTACATTCAGTCTATGGATAGTTTTCTGTGACCTAATGGAACCCAGTCAACCTGTTATTTCTGCAACCACCTGAGTCCAGGATCCAACAATATCAAGGTCAAGCACCAGTGGGTCAATGAGGTATTTCGGTCTCTAGTGATTGGTCATGGTCAACTGAGCAGGCTTCTTAGATCCTGAGACACTGGCACCCTGCTCCTTTCACACTATCACAGTGGATAGCACGCAGATAGTGAAGGGATAGTTTTCTGGCAGCATGCTGAAAGTGTATATATATGTGACCACTCTAACCTCAAGGTCTCTAGATGATGTATATAGGTGTGCAAGCACGCTCTAATAACAAGGCACAGGTAAGGCACAGGTAAACAATCCAAACACGTGAATCTGACTTCGACTCCCACCTGAAATGACCACGAGGTAGGCGAGCTAGGATTACCCCCCCACCCACCCACCCACCCACGGGCCTGCACCCCTCATCCCGTGATCCGCACCCACCCGCGGGGGGCCGGGGAGGGGAGGGGGTGTCGGGTGACAGTCAGGGGGTAGGGTAACCTATCACCGCCGGTCACAAAGGTCGTAGGTGGGGTCGGATCAGGTAGAGCCTGTGTCTCCTGTGTCGACGTTAAATGGTGTTCTCCAGTATCAACCTGTAGTGTGGTATTGTGTGTGACTGTACGGACAGAGGTGACCCGTGAATACCTGCCTGTGTATGTGTTGTAGATCCTCCTGTAGACGTACTGTATATTCCTATATACCTGTGTCCGAATGTCTATCAAATACTGCCCGCTGCTAGGGGTGCAGTAATAATAATGTTCGTGCCCACTGTGACTGCGACTTTGTATGTCATCAAAATGGTGTTTTTTCACCAATTAAAGGTATATAAAAAAAATAAGCAAACATCCTTACTGGCGACGAAATGGTTCTCGTTCTCGGTCAGTCATCGATTTCATACTGCCTTCCGCCTGTGGCGTCAGGCAGTATGAAATCGATGACTGACCTCGAACAGGAACCATTTCGTCCACAGTAAGGACGTTTCCTAATATTATCTTACTATATACCCATGCCGTATATACTGTAAATACGCACCGTTTCGGCATATGACGTAAAACAACTGTACGGACCGCTGGTCCGTACACTAAAATACAGACCACCTTGCCATACACGTTTATTAACATATCGGTTGTAAAAAATTAAATTAATAAAAAAAAAAATAATTTCTGGTATATAGTAAATATATAACGTCCAACCATGTAACGTCCAACTCGGCATAAATGCCTCGGTCCGTACAAACCGTAAATTACCATCTGTTTCTGTGACTTGTACAGCATGGTCAGGACGTTCTATATAAATATATACCTGTGGTACGGCCCGCTCCTACCCATGTCGTATTTATATCCGTACGTCACCTAGGTGACGTACATGGTATATATGTGGCGTACGGGGCATGTACAGCGGCGAAATCTAAAAACTCATCCAGAAGCAAAGTTAGAAAATGGATATCTTAAGGTATATAATGATACGAAAATAGGGATACTGTGTCTGTAGGTGATAAATACTTGGTAAAATTTACGATAAATCGAACCTCTGCCTTCGGCAACGGTTCGTTTTATCGTCAATTTTATCACGTATTTATCCCCAACAGTAACCCTGTTTCCGTATATTCCTATAGACCTGTGTCTGATTACGTATACTGCCCGCTCCTACCCATGCCATATTTAAACCCGTACGCCACACTGTGACGTACGGGGTATGTGGTCACGTGACTAGGTAAAATTTAGCCATATTTCGGTATATGATAAAACGAAAACTGGCTTACCGTCTGCGTACGTCAAAATACTTGGTACAATTATTGATCACATACATCCCTCTGCCTATGGTATCGGAATGTATGTGATCAATGATTTCACCGCGTATTTTTGACGTACGAAGACAGTAAGCCAGTTTCCGTATATTTTACTCTATGCCCCCAGCGTACATCGGCCTCGAGAGTGTGGGTAGCACGAGTCACCTTTTATAGCACACGCCAAAAGCACATCACAACTTTGGGTCGAGATCTGGGCAGATTTCTCTATTCTTTGTCTGATTAACCAGCGTTATAGTGTGGAAGCTTTGCATGGCGTAATATATGAAATCATATAATATGAAACTATTTATTTGAGACCATTAACTCTTTCTGTCCGAGCCTGAGTGGGGAGCGTGCACACTATAGGACGAGGCATAATACTGCTATAAACCCCAAAGGGACGAGACATCTCCGCAATGGCGTTTATTTGTTGTATGGGCGTCACTTAGTAACCTTTAGATACAAGTTACTACAGTTACTAATCGAATGCCCACAGAGTATAATGATGAACATAGTATTTTTTATTTGTTGTGAAAAATGGTGTAAATCTATTTATTATTTCTCATAAAACATAACATTTGTGATGATGACACATAGACAATACCTGGAGGCCCTCCTCGTCCCCTGGGTGGGAATGCCTGGAGGCATTCCTCGTCCCCTGGGTGGGAATGCCTCCAGGCATTGCTAGGACTGAAAGAGTTAAGTAATATTCAGAAATTCCAGAATTTCCCGTCAAGTATTTTACTCGCGGGAGAGATTTTTCCTTCAAATAGGCTCCCGATATACACCAATAGGCTACGATAAATTGAACATGTTCGATCTTATCGGGAGGCCTACGATTCGGGTTTTTTATCGTAGCGTGTCAGTGTGTATCGTAGGGTGAATTGTAGAAGTGTGGTACACTGCTATGATTTTGTCTGACATCCCGATGAAATTTTTTATTTGAATCGGGAATTCAATCGTAAAACCTATCGGATATTCACGTATATAAAACCTATTTTATGTTATATTGCCTCCTGCATAATATCTTTTGTTAAATGTATGCTTGACTATATGATAAAAAAACCCAGAAAATCTCTCTAATTTCAACAATTTCTGCAGTGAATGTAATATATCCAGGGGACTATTACACCTGAATTAACCTCCCCTGCCTTGACCCTCATAAATAAACCAGAGACTCTCTACTATACTTGTCGATTATAATAATCAATCATCTCAACTAGAGATTCTAATGACACGCATACAAAAAGTATGTCGCTTGTTTCAATAACTACGATTCAAGTTCTGGCGGCAACCAACAGGGGAAGTGGTTATAGATGGTAATTGGCTGTTTGGATCACTGCCTATAGAGAGATCTGAATTGACATACTGACCCCCTCCCCCTCCCACCTCATTTGGCTACGCTCTGTATGCTACAGACATAAGGCCCCGCCGCAAGGGTTGGCCTAAAATAGGCCGACTGTAGGCTTGGTGACAGAGGTTTAAGGTTAAATAACAGCGGTGAACAAAACGGTGTGTTTTTATAACATCCAGAGAACGGGGATTAATGGTATAAAGGCGGGATATTGTGTGACCGGGAATATCCATTGTTGTGTTGTTTAAACGTTGTAGAAGCGCTGCGCCAGGTTGGCGGGAATTTACGACGTTTTCACAACAAATCACGAGGAGAGAAGTCCAGCGACGTGCAACCTACAGCTGTGACTGGAGACCCAGTTGTACGGCAACATATGGATTGCCCGCCCACCCCTGTCTGCGCTGAGCTTCAACTTTTAGGGTAGACTCTAGTACAGTCTGTTGTCGCCAGGGCCAGGGCACACAGGCTCAAACTGAGACTGTTTTGCGCTGCCATTTTAAGGCAGAAATACACGAATAATCGATGCTATAAATAGAACAGCCAACCCTGCAGTGCTTCTTACCACATGGGACTGGCCAATGGGAGCCATGCTCTGTTAGACCTTCACGTACCATAACCCGAAGGCGTGGACGGACTACTTTTAGGGGCGGTTGAACCCAGCTCGCCTCCACGAATTTTCACTCTCAGAACAAAGTTGAATGTTTTTTGTGTACTCGGTGTTAACGTTACCAACCTCTTAGTTGGAACAGAGTGTAGACAGAGGTGGCGGGCAACATATGGATTGCCCGCCACCTCTGTCTACACTCTGTTCCAACTAAGAGGTTGGTAACGTTAATTCTGGTCATGTCCACAGATTCTCACTCTCAGACCAAGAAGCTTTCTTTATTTGTAGATTTTGGAAGCTGAAATACCTATTAAAAATATCTATAGAGCTCTCAGAAAATTGATAATAATTTCTATCTTTATGGTTATTTTATTCAAAATACACACAAAAGGAAACATGAACATGGAAAAATAGCTTCAAGAGTGAGAATGGACACATTCTCCAACCATAGGTATAGGTCACATGAAAGATCTGAGGGGAGAGTGTCAAGGGAGTCACAGATTTAACCACAGAGTAAAAATAGATATCTCTCTACTCTGTGATTTAACCCAATCAGAGCTAACGTAGGGTCAGAGTTCCTTCACCCAGTGCAATGGCATGAGATACCCGCTACCACGCCAGGTCAAGGCCCGTGTCAATTCAACGTGACCAGAGCTAACGTAGTGTAGCTCGGATGGCCAGTGTAGGCAACATATGGATTGCCCACCCACCCCTGTCTGCGCTGAGCTTAAACTTTTAGGGGTGGTTAAACTCAGCTCGCCTCCACGAATTTTCACTCTCAGAACAAAGTTGAATGTTTT
Source organism: Alentia gelatinosa (assembly GCA_950022655.1). NCBI lineage: Eukaryota > Metazoa > Annelida > Polychaeta > Phyllodocida > Polynoidae > Alentia > Alentia gelatinosa. The sequence goes on along the minus strand of OX465579.1, from coordinate 10,700,401 downwards.
TTGTGTACTCGGGTTCTAAGAGCAGATTCTTACCTCGAACCCTCATTGTCTTAGCAGTAAGCTTCCTTCTTACGCCTGATACCTTCTACAACACTATTTAAAGAGGGATGCTATACCCTTTTGTAAATGTTATGTTGACGACGTTGGGTGTCGAGACGTTTTAGTCAGATTGCTGATGTTATCGAATTGTTGCCTGTTAGCGATCTACTGATGCCTGACGGTCGCACCGTTAATTATATGGTTATGATGTGAAGTGGCGCCATTTGCGATCTGGTGATGCATGATGGTATATGTAAGGCTTACTCTAACCATCCCCAGATGAATTGTGTGTTGTTGAATGAATTTAGAGATCTAATGAAATTATACAAAAACCTATTTCTGTTTGCTCTTAGTGTTCAGGGTAGGCCTGGGGCGCGTTTAATAATCTTGGATTATACATGAAGACTTTTCTGTACCTCCTAAAAGGGTTATCGTTTGATAATATCTAAGTTGGCTCGCTAAGACAGTCTTAGCCGTCCATAAGGCCGTCCGTAAGTGCTGATTGAAGTTAACCCACATTGTCCTTGGTTCTTTATGGTAGAAAAGGGCCTACTAAAGAAGAAACCAATAAGTGTTGGTTAAAGTCGTTGTTCCCCACGAGTTTGATGCTGAGTGAAATGAATGAGGAGACAGCCGAGTGAATATCACACAGCATTTAAAAGAGTTGGACTTCTTTGACTGAAACGAGTTGCCTTCGATATTTATCTCACCCTTGTACATACTAAAACATGGATAGATAACACACAGGATATAGACCATGGGGAACGGACTGCAATACGCATAAGGGCATGGAGAACGAGTTCCCAATGTTAAGCCTGTGGGACAAAAACACTAGGAGTCAGATGAATATCCGATCCTAGACTATTAAACGGGCCCCAGGTCAGGTCTGGTCATGGGAAGGGGCGGAGGGGGGGAGGAGGGGTGATATTTACGGTTATTTACAATGACGTAACGGTCAATAGGATCAGGCGTAATGTCCTCCAGACCAGATGTAAACAAAAGAGTCAAAGCAAGCCTAATCCCCTGTGCCCTGGGAGAGGGCTGGAGTCATAGCGGGGTAAGCTGTATAAATATCTATAGTAGTCTCACAAATAACCTAGTTTAGTGGCGTATGTCGCAATACATATCGAAAATCTCGGAATAAAAACCTCGCATTTATATTTATCTCACCCCAGGAATAAATGTCCATAGGCTAAACATTGGGATCTCGTTCTCCATGCCCCTTCAAGTATTGCAGTCCGTTCTCCATGGTCTATATCCTGTTCGTTGCCCATTCTTTTAGTATGTACAAGGGTGAGATAAATACAGAAAGCAACTCGTTTTGGCCAAAGAAGTTCTCCAACTCGTTTTAATGCTATGTGACGCCTCGTTCATATCACTCCGCATCAAACTCGTGGAGAACGACGACTTTTGACCAAAACCTGTTGGTTTCTTCTTTAGTACTCACAGGCAACCTGTAACTTTTCCAGCGCCTCCCTAGACACAAGAAAATACACATGAAGGAAATTTGAGAGTGATCCATGAATGTGCTTTGATTAGAATAAGTCAGTAATTTCTAATTCAAGTCTGGAAACCAGACATCACTAATCATTTTGAATATAGGCGGTCAAGATGAATTACAAAGTTATATAGAGTTACCATCACTTCAAATTTCTATCGTTTGTTAACTGATGGTTGACAGTAAATGGTTGAGTAGCACACATACACTGTACATGGTAGTATGTAATTGAATAATGCCTTCCCATAGTTATTCAATTCTGTCTGCACTGTTATAGCGCAGGTAGATGCATTTATCTTCCCCTTGGTACAAGTTCAGCCAAAGGAATTACATAAAAAAAGACAATTCAATGATAACCCGAGTAAAGTGTCAATACTACGCCATGGCGAATGTGGTGGAGTGAATGTGAGATGATGTCATAGGTGATTTACCAATCAGTGGTCAGGATTTCTGAGAGCTGACATGACATCAACATGGAGATTTAAACGTTTCTAACTGGTTTTCTGAAGTACGGTAATTTGAATTATTCTGATATTGTGATGCTATTCTAATGTAGTGCATCCACTTGTTTGGATGCAATACAATCGTCACTCGGCTTTGCCTCAATGATGATTGCAACACATTCAAACTCGTGTAGTATTTATATAGCACTGCATCAAGAATCATACAAATAGACAATACTCCACGAGTTTGGATGTGCCACAATCATCATCGAGGTGAAGCAGAGTGACGATTATGGCACACCCAAATGAGTTGAATATTAAGTATTTTACAATTCGAGTGTGGTTCTGGGTTTATCTCATCCCTTTCTATGACATTAAATAGCATCACAATATCAGAATAATTAGAATATGATCCATATGGCGTCATCTCATATCAACCCGCCACGACCATGGCGTAGTATTGCCACTTTACGGGGGTGATCGTTGAGTATTTTTTTCTAATGTTATTCCTATGGCTAAACTTGTACCGGGGGTGAGATCATGTGTACAGTAAAACCCCGCTTAAGGGGTAACCCTCCTGTCCAAGCAAAGTGTCCTATTAAGCGGGGTGTACCTTTAAGCGGGGTTAAAATGAACTAGAAAAGAGTTTCTGTTCCGAGCAAACTGTCTCCCTTAAGTGGGGTGGCCCCCTTAAGCTAGGTGTCCCAGAAGCAGGGTTTTACTGTATTTATACTTAGGAGAAACGAAACAAGAGTTAGTCATATTGTTGTTTATCGCACAACGGCAATTTCATGTATTACTGCGCGAGGTGAAGCCAAGTGCAGTGATACGCAACATTGCCGGAGTGCGATAAACAACACGACTAACTCAAGTTTGGTTTATAACTTATCCTACCCCGTCTAAATTACTTCAGCAAATTAAGAAATAACATAAAACTCACCGATTATCAGTGATAATCATTGGTCGCTTTTCAAATGACGTCATTTGTCAACTATATCCCACTAGAGTGATAAATTTCATTTTCCTGCACTGTAGACCAAATACAGTCCGCTAGTATTAAGCCTTTGGAGTTTTTTTTATTAGGGGTAGGATAAATTCTCGATCCAGTTCTATAGAAGAAGGTGGCGCTAGTAGTGCCGTTCTCACACGGACAGTGCGGACAGCCATGTGGGGACCGGGTCAGGGCGGGGTCAAGACGCCATTGTCCTCCAGGGTGCTCGCTCACCGCGCATGCGCAGGAAGTAATCAGCGTCTTTATACCCCAGGTCGGCCACACCGCGACCCCTCTCTCCCTCATCCCCCGCTACAAACAAAATAACTAATTAATTAACCAGTTGACTTGATGGGGATTGAGTAGGAAGAAGAAGAAAAAAAACCATTCAACTCACCCTCGTCTCTTTTGAGCGTCATTTTCCAATGTCCACGCTTTCTGAGTGAACCGACTCGATTAAAAGCGACGACTGACGGCCACAAAACAAAGTTTCCGTCCAGAGAAAATTTCATCTTGAAAAAATACTTAAGAAAGCGGACAAGAAGGTGTGTGTGTGGGGGGGGGGGGGGGGGCTGATGAGGCGATGGCGATCCGTCAGGGGGAGACACTGGAGGTGTTCAATTAAAGCTTGTCGCTGGGTTTTTTACTCGGTGCTCCGGGCATGCCCAGGATGGGTTGATAGCCACTGATGTCCCCGGCTTGGTGCACACAACAGGAGGAGGGGGGGCTGGAGGAGGGGGTGGGGGTTTGGAGAGACCCACCCCTCTCTTATGCTAGGTTTACACCTAGCCCTGACAGCCACGTTTCACAGAAACGTCAGGCACCGTTGCAGCACCCCTCTCATAAGACTTCTAACTTTCTAAGTGGTATTCTGTACAAGGTTCTCACTACGCTCTATGGGAGAAGAATTCTTAACGAATTAGGTTTAGAGCCTTGAGAATCCACTGACACGGTATTCCCGCTAGGTGGCATCATTGAGATTATAGGAATTGATGTACGTCTTTAGCACGGGAGGCAGGCCTTGAGGCATCATTCGGCCTAGAATGGTTGATGCCTCAATGCTTCATTCAGCGTGGGCTGGATGATGCCCAAGGCCCCGTCCTTAAAGGGTTAACAAATAGTGCCAGTGTAGGAGATAAGGTGGTCCTCTGTGTAGTCCAGCTCTGATGTATATTTAAACAGCGCGCCGTCTCAAACCGCCCAGGGCTGCTTGGAGTTGCTCGGGGCTGCCCGGAGCTGCTCGGGGCTGCTCAGACTTGCTCGGAGCTGCCCAGAGCTGCTCGGGGCTGCTCGGAGCTGCTCGGGGCTGCTCGGAGTTGCTCGGGGCTGCTCAGAGCTGTTCGTAACTCGTCGGGGCTGCTCGCACCTGCTCGGGGCTGCTCGGACCTGCTCTGGACTACTCGGGACTACTCGGACCCACTCGGAGCTGCTCGGAACTGCTCGGAGTTGCTCGGACCTGCTCGGACCTGCTCGGGGCTACTCGGGGCTGCTCGGAGCTGCTCCTATATATCACAGCCCTGCCCAGGAACCCTTCCCGATCCTCCTCAGAGCAGCTCATCCAAATTCCCTCCCATCTAGGCCACTTATACTGCAGTTAGAGCTAATTCAGTGGAAACGAATTAAGGGACAGAAGCCATTGTTAGTCACGCATATGTAAGAAGGACATTAGTTAGAGTCTTGGTGGTCCGAGTGTTCTGAGGCTGCTGAAGGATTTTCTACGGCTTATATATATATTTTCTATTATACAAAAGCAGTTCTAACCTTTGCGTTAGAACTGCTTTAGTATAATTGATAAAAAAAATCGTCCTCTGATGCTCAGATTGAGATCCTACAATGAGATGCATTTGAACTAATTCCTGTTGATCTATTATTTAATAATAGATATTATTTAATAATAGATCAACAGGAATTAGTTCAACTGCATCAACACTTATTGTTGGATGCCAGTTTTCAATGTTTTCATTGAAGTTCGTGTTTTTATTTTTAGGATAAAATATTATTTTGACATACCAACTGCTTAATTAACCAATTCAGCCACAACCCATTATTCACCAACTGAACCTCTTCATTTACCCTCTTAAAACGCGAGTTTTTCTTTGATCCTTTGATTGCCTACTCTAGTGCGTATGTACTTTTTGAAAATATTTCATTGTTTTTTTCTGACCCCCACTAGCTTCCCTGTGTATTATCCACTGTCTGGCCCCTGGCGTGCAATGACCTCATCAGATGGTCCAGTTATTCTATTTGAAAATAGGATGTATAGAGCACAGAGTGATTGCTAATTCTACCATCAGCCACTAAGAAATGGTGAGATTGTGCAACTGTAGTCAGGGGCAGCCGTTTTTATTAGTTACTATAATTCATTGATAATCGTGAGACGAGGCTAAAACCCTATGGCAAGCCGGAAAAAAAATAACACGAAAAAACAATCCATGGATAACAGCACCTGCCACCTGGTATTTGTTTGGATGACCGTCTCCATAACACAATAGCTATGTGCCCTATACAATTGTGTATTTAGAGATGTGTAAACACTGAATCAAAATTAAGCACAGCATTTCGATATGATCTGTGTGGCAGTGGTCACCGTAAATTCTTATGTACTCAACGTTACTAATCTATAACGTGGAGTTTGGAAATATATTTATCCTCTAAAAGTATTTCGGAGCAAGATAGAGATATTTGCCGAATGGATTTTGACATTTGTGGTTTTACTAAATAGATTAGATAGATTTTACTGTGAAACTAAATATCATAGTGAGGTGACAAGCAAATCGTAACCACTCTTTACTCACCTCTTACTTCAGAGCTAAGCGAGTGAGTTTTGGAAGGAGTCTCCAACTTGCCCCTCTACCAAACCATATAGACTGGTCAAAAAACCAAACTTAGTGTCCTCCAAACTTAAGCAACACTCTACTAGAACTCTGTAGTTCCGTTTCAAGCCTGAAGCTCTTGAAGAAGTAACAGAAATAGCCTTTCGTGAACTGTGGCCAGAGGTTTGCTTTGGTGCCTTGTCTCGGGTCAATTACACGGGCACTTGGTGCAGCGCACAGCCTCATTGTGAAGACGGAGGGAGCAGCTCGGCTTCATTGCGAGTAACTCAGTGGGGAGTTAGCTCAGTGGTTAAGGCGCTGGACTAGTAATCCAAATATGGGTTCGAGTCCCACTGCAGCCACCTTCCTCCTTCGTCCCCAGCAGTGGTAGATTTACTGCTATATCAAAGGCAAGACTTCTCATACCATGCCTATGGGGTGTAGTGTACAGCCAGCTTTCTCCTTTCTCCTTCATCCCCAGCAGTGGTAGATTTACTGCTGTATCACAGATTAGTCCTTCTCGTTCCATGTCTATGTAGTGTGGTGTACAGCCACCTTTTCCCTTCATCCCCAGCAGTGGTAGACTTACTGCTATATCAAAGCCTAGTCCTGTTCATACCATGTCTATGTGGTGTGGTGTGCAGCTACCTTTCTCCTTTATCTCTAGCAATGGTAGATTTACTGCAAAAACAAAGGCCAATCCTTCTCATACCATGTCTATGTGGTACAGGCTCATTGCCGGTGCTATATAAGTACCCCAGTCTTATTGCTGGTGCTATATGAGTACCTCAGTCTTATTGCTGGTGCTATATGAGTACCTCAGTCTTATTGCTGTTGCTATATGGGTACCCCAGTCTTATTGCTGTTGCTATAGGAGCACCCCAGTCTTATTGCTGTTGCTATAGGAGCACCCCAGTCTTATTGCTGGTGCTATAGGAGTACCTCAGTCTTATTGCTAGTGCTATATGAGTACCTCAGTCTTATTGCTAGTGCTATATGAGTACCTCAGTCTTATTGCTGTTGCTATAGGAGTACCTCAGTCTTATTGCTGATGCCATAGGAGTACCCCAGTCTTATTGCTGGTGCTATATGACTATCTCAGTCTCAGCTCTGGTCCTATATGAGTACCCAAGTCTCATATAGTGCTATACGAGTAGCCTATGCTTATTGTTGGTGCTATTGGAGTACCCCAGGCTCATAGCTGTTGCTATAGGAGCACCCCAGTCTTATTGCTGGTGCTATATGAGTACCCCAGGCTCATTGCTGGTGCTATAGAAGTACCCCAGGCTCATTGCTGATGTTATAGAAGTACCCCAGGCTCATTGCTGGTGCTATATGAGTACCCCAGTCTTATTGCTGGTGCTATATGAGTAGCTCAGTCTTATTGCTGGTGCTATATAAGTACCCCAGGCTCATTGCTAGTGCTATATGAGTACCCCAGTCTTATTGCTGGTGCTATATGAGTAGCTCAGTCTTATTGCTGGTGCTATAGGTGCACCCCAGGCTCATTGCTGATACTATATGAGTGTCTCAACCTCATTATGGCTGCAGGGTGAGTCGCTCTTCACACACTGAGTAGCTCCCCGGTCAGCGAGCACCTCTCCACACGTGCCGCGTGCACGTGCGCCCTTTAATAAGGCAGGCCTGGTCAGAAGTGGAGGGTGGTTGTGGCCCCTAAGATTCGAGGTCAACTCTCGACTCTATAGCCCTCCCAAGGCGCTAGAAAATATCATGTAAGGAGGTCAGGGTGAAGGTCGGGGTTTGCTGCGAATGCAGTCATTGGCTACTCGGTCTACTCTATTCCTTATATGGACTTAAGATAATGGGACAACTCCATGCTGAGTGAGGGGAAGGTTTTTTTGGGGTGTTTTTTTCGTTTTGTTTTATAATGTTTATTCTGGAGGTTCTGTAGGCTCAAAATCCACAGTGCTCCAGGCTGGAAATTTACATGCAATACTCTTGAGCCCAGACCCTGTTCAACAAAACAAAAATAGAACAGGGAACTAGGATCATATATGTATAACAATGTGGCATAGAAGGAGTACTACTTACAGTAAGTAATACACAGCCATAATATGATATATATTATATATAAGCAATTGTTTGGAGGAAAATATAATAATTTCATACCAGATCAATTTTACTTTGTTAAGTGAGGAAATATACTATAATTTTGTGTCGTAGTAGATCCTTCTCGTACTAAATAGGGGGTTGGGAGCTTGTAGCATACAAAGAAAGATATTGTTGAATGTTTGGGCTGTGTCCCCGTTCGCCATCTAGTTTGGTGTGTGCAGTAATATGAACGAGGCGATAGCTGGGAGAATATTCTGAAGCTCTCCAAACAAGATGGTGAACGGGGGACGAATATGATTCTGATTTTATCTTAACCTGGAAATATGTATCTGTTTATCGCCCATTCAGTATGAGTTACCTTACTTGCAAGCCTGTTGAGTACGAGTTCGAAATGTTAAGCCTATGGACGTTTATACCGGGCTAAGATAAAGATTATGGCATGCGTGGTCTGCTGTCTCGTCGTTATAACAGAGATGTCAGTTCTCTGCTTTTCAGTGGAAATCCAATTTTTCGTATTCAGGATATGTAATTGCTTTTCCTTGTGTCAAACAAAGATAATATTTATTCTGCCTCATTTATGCCAATAAAACAGTGGTTTGAACCTCCCCACAGACCCTCAGCCCCATGCCACGGCCGAGAAGGATACATCATTCCCGTTTCTCTGTGGCAGAAAAATCCACATGAAAGATTTTAACATCTGACCTCCTGCATTTATAAATGGGTACGTTATTTACATCACCCATCGCCAAATATGGATTAAACAGAAGAAAAGAACTATAATAAAAGAATGAGCAGCATTTCTCTGACTTTGGTTTATATTGCTTGTATTTAGTCGATACTGTATAAACTGGCTTAGTGTGACAGGGTTCTGATAGCTCAAAGTTTGTTTTCTATGAATTATACCTTAAGTGAAATATAAAATTTCAAATTTAAAAAAAAAGACTTGAAAAGGGCTACACTTGCCGAAACGTTGTGGAAAAACTGTTCACGCCAAATAAACCATCCATTAAACCGACTGGGGCAGATGTTGAGTTGTACTTGTTTAAACCTACTTTTTTTAAAAATATTATGTGTAGGCCTAAGTCACAAAATAAGAAAATTTGTGTTTACATTTCATGTAGATTCTGAATAATTCATACTAATGTTGTGCATCTGGAAACACCTTACAGACATGATTTGATGAATCACATGTAGGCCTCTAGGCATGCATGTAGGACGATTAATACGTGTCTGTACTCTAATGAGTTTGTGATTGATAGAAAGAGTTGGTGGAGTTGACGTAATGAGATATGGCCCTCGGGGAGATGAATAATTACTCATTGGAACGTTGACAGTTCGGGAAGATGCACTGAAGGATATTGACTGTCTAAAAATAACTTTGGAGACCGCATCCGCAAGCCTATGAATTTAATCTAATGGTAATGGCCCTTGGATGCATGTTTTCGTATAAATAACGGATTTCTGGATATTTCTGTCGTTTATAATGATAGAATTTCTGCAGAATTAGATCTCCCAGCTGCGCCATGCACCTGTACCTCGGCTTCACTCACAATCTGTATAAAATATTGACATGCGAACTCTACTGCCGCTCTCTAAATATAACTTCTTTTTTTTATTTTCTGTTGGTGAACATTTGCCTTTATTGATATTTTCAGGGTTACATACAATCTTGAAAGTTTACAGTCTTCCGATATAATTGTAGTGATTTTCTAATAATTTTATATATCAAGTAGTTTTCTACACATGTCAATAAAGAAGTGTGGCTTCAATCCTATACTGGATTGGTTTTCAAACTTTTCTCACTAATTATACTAAAATGCTATAGAAAAATGTGAATTAAAAAGAATATGTATTCATGTCATTTCTGTCTCAAATAATGTTTCCGTTTTTCCTTTTTTTTAAACCAATATCTATCATAAAGGGTATATTAGGTTGCAAAAAATTCAAGCATAATACCTTGAAAATTAATCTATGCTAATATCATATCTATTTTGAGATATAATGAAGTGAGTTTCTATAATAGTCTGATATGGCTGTGTCCCTGTGTATCTCCGAAAGACAAATATTTTTTAGGATAAGCCTTCATGATGTGAACTGTGGAGGCTTCACCATATACCACCCCCCCCCCCCCCCCCCCACACACACACACCCTTCCCAGAATCCCCCGGCACGTGGATCCGGCTCATAACAACCTCGTTAGGGACGATCCGCTGGTTCCCCACCTGATTAACATCAAAGGCTACGCCTCCCGCCGGGTCTCAGTTCCGGTAATAGCCGGAAGTGACTATTTTGCTAATTTGAGTCGCGGTCGTGTATATGTTCCAGCACATCAGGTTCGGGGGTGGGAGTGTAGGGGCCAGGGGGGACGAATATAGGCTGGCAGGACTGTAGAGGCAGGGAAGGAGTGTAGGGGTAGGGTAGGAGTGTAGGGGTAGGTTGGAGGAACTTCTTTTCTTTTTCTTATTGGATATGATTCACCAGTACAAAGACTTCGATCTACCATCATACTCGGTGACAGTTCTACTATTGGTACTTTTGTTAAACAGGTTGTTACACCCGTCACTTTTAGATGTATATTAGGATAAGTGATGGGGAGAAAGAAAAAATAAGTTTCCAACACAAAACTGGTGCGGCTGCAGTGGATATAGACATAACATGACATACCTGGAGAGAGTATGGAGAGGAGGGAAAATAGGTGATGGGAGGAGGGTAGGGAAGGGGAGGAATGAATATAGGCTGGAAGGAGTGAGTGTAGGTGGGACATTGGACAAGTAATGAGAAAACCAATTGGTGAAATCACAGACTACTGTTCAAGTTCAACATCTAACCGCAGAACTTTAGACTGCGGACACGAGACCCTTAGGTCACTTATTATTATATCTTTGTATATAACGACATATTGCTTTGCTTTATACTTTTCAACTGAAAAACTTATGTAAAAACGAAATATGTATGATGCTGTGGGGACACTCAAACAGGCTGGTTAAGCCTATGTCCTTGCAGGATAAAATGCAAATACAAATTTTTTTTTAAAAGGGTGGTATGGAGGGAATGGAGGGGTATGGAGGGCATGGAGGAAACTGGAAAGAGTATAGAGAAGAGGGAGAGAATGTAGAGTGGGAGGGACAATGGACAAGTATAGACGGGAATGCAGGGGTTGGGAGGAGTGTAGGGAGGAGTGTAGGGAAGAGGAGGATAAATAGATATAGGCTGGAGGTAGTGTAGAGGCAGGTCAGGAGCGTAGGGGTAGGTGGGAGGAACATTGGACGAGTAAAGAGAAGAGGGAATGTAGGTGATGGGAGGAGTGTGGGAGGGAATATAGGTGTGGGGAGGGAGTGTAGAGCTGGGGAGGGGGTGAAGTGGTAGGTAAGGAGTGTAGGGGTAGGTGGGAGGTAACTAAGATGAGTATAGAGAGGAGGGAATGTAGGGGTTTCGGGGAGTGTGGGGAGGGAATGTAGGGCTGGGGAGGGAGTGTAGGGGAGAAGGTTTAGGGCCGAGAATAGATAGAGGATAGAGGCAGAGGTAGATGAAAGGGATCAGGAATGGGGGTGGATGATGCAGAGGGTGTATAGAGTATGTGGGGTATTGAAGAAGAAACCAACAAATTATGGTCAAACTTATCGTTCAGGTTTGATGCCAGGGATATGAATGCAGGGTTCGTACAGAGCCTGGAAAACCTGGAAAAGCCTGGAATTATGCTTTTGGGTTTTCCAGGTCTGGAAAAGCCTGGAATTCTTACAGAGAGCATGGAAAACCCTGGAAGAGCCTGGAAAATTTAGTTTTTTATAAAAACATTTATTTCTGTCTATGAAAGTCTGCTCATTATTGGCTTTCCTTAACTAAGGTACCTGACTTCCTATGAAATTTCAGTGACTTGGATTAGATACTTCATAAATCCTTTTTGCTAATGATATAGCTGTTTTGATTATTTGTCTTCATATCTGTTTCACTAGCAAGATTGTATTGATTAACATTGCTATGTGCCTGGAAAAGAAATATTAGAGGCTGGAAAAGTCTGTAAAAAGCTTGGAATTTGATTGGGCTGTCTATGTACGAACCCTGTGAATGAGGCAAAGCTGAGTATATATCATATAGCTCAAACGAGTTGGAGACCAATGACTTTGACGAAAACCAGTTGCTTTCTGTATTTATCTCACCCCTGTACACACTAAAAGAATGGATGTCACACAGGACAAAGACCATGGAGAACGGACTGCTATACTCGTGGGGGCATGGAGAACGAGTTTCTAATGATAAGTTTATGGGATAAAAATACCAGGGGTGAGATAATGGAGAAGGTGCTTGCTGGAGGGATGTGGGGTGTTGGGTGGTGCCCTGGCCACTATCATCCTTGTCTCCTGTTAGCCAACTTGTGATTGGAAAACTACGAGCTTTTTAATAGTCTGTCATAGTGAGAATGTATGTGAACCATTGGCTCCTGCATTCATCTATTCTCATCAACCTTTCATTCTCCTGCCCTGCTCAAGTGTCTAAAAGACATTTACCACTGGCCGACTATTCTCCACCGATCTGCAGTTGGGAACCACCCAGCGATTTTTGTTTTGTTATACCGACGGCAGATCGGTGAATGGAAACAGACGTGCAGCCAAATACTCACTGATTAATTGTGCACAGGGTTCGTACAGAGCCTGGAAAACATGGAAAGGCCTGGAATTATGCTTTTGGGTTTTCCAGGCCTGGAAAAGCCTGGAATTCTCACAGAGAGCCTGGAACAACCTGGAAGGGCCTGGAAAATTAAGTTTTTAATTTTTTAGTCTATGGAATTCTGGTCATTATTAGCTTTCCTTAACTATGGTACCTGCCTGACCATAAAATATCAGTGACTGGGATTAATTAATTCCAAAGATCCTTTATTTGACCATGCATAGCAAATTGCTAATAATATAGCATGGATTAGATTATTTGTCTTCATATTTAAAAGTGCCATAAAAAGAAGATTTTTGAAGATATCTATCCCAAACTACTGAAATTCCACAGGTAGTAAAGGAGATAAAGATAATTTTAATTAAATTTGGTGATGAATCGGACACGGTTTTAAAAATAGTGACCAGATATGGCTGGAAAAACAAATATTAGAGCCTGGAAAAGCCTGGAAAAAGCCTGGAATTTTATTGGGCTGTCTATGTACGAACCCTGTGTGCATAGATTACGCAATGCCCCCCCCCCCCCCCCGCCCCCAACACACACACACTGACCGACTTGATCAATGACCGACAGAATCAAAGGGGTTTAAAATCGTCAGTGATGGTCATTTTGTATGGAGGACAACTCTGTCGGTATGGATCTGTTGAATATATATTTTTTATTTTTAGGTTTTTTATTGATCCTGGAGTGGTCATCTAGGACTGTGATCAGTCCTATCTTCCGGTGGCATATAAACGCAGTAAAATCCCTAAAAACCTCCAAGAACAAAATCGCCAGACTCGCATCCATGACGGACCTGTGCTGGCAATCAAACCCCAAATTCGTACCAACAAATATAAGGAATCTGTAAACTTTAAAGCAGCAACCGCCTGAAACCAGCTGAGCCCTGCACTCAGACAAACTGAAATGGAGGATGATTTCACCTCCGCCCTAAAAAGAATCGATAGAGACAAAATACAACACTACTGAAACCAAATGCATGGGTTTCCTATCAGTCCTAGCTTACAATTTGGCGGTTTTAGAAGATTTTCATGCAGTTTCGTATGTTCTATAAACATCACAATACAAGTAACTTAAGAAGCTTAGAGATAGTAAATATAATATAATACAGCCTATCTTAGTAGGTCCTTTTAGGCACCAACTGGCCTAACTGATTTAGTTATCACAAGGTCATTCAATACAGGCAATACATAGTTTAGTATACAATATGGTGTAGGTTGGGTTCCTTAGCTAGAGTGAAGGGCCCATGCATTTGGTTTCAGTAGGAGGTTTTTAGGGATTTTACTGCGTTTATATGCCAATTTTAGAAGTTGGGTCTGTCTGCGATCCGATAAGTAATACATTTTAAATGTTTTATGTAGGATGCTTGTCGGTATATGTTGGTTGGCGGTAGAAACAAGGCATACACAATACCCTCACTGATGTTTGAATAACGGTGTTCAGTCGTTGGCCACCACCGACCGACTTTTAGAAGAACTCAATTAATCTGTGCCGTTTTCGTCGGCCAATGGAAGATGTTTTTTCACCCCTTAAATCTCTTTTCTTCTGAATGTCTTTCTCTTTCCTCTACAACATCCATAATGCTTCTCTTGACAATATTTATCTCAACTCTCCCTTAACGCTGCTTCCCGCTACTCTCCCTTGTTCTCTTCCTTGTTTTCTACCTCATTCTTTCACTTGTTCTCTCCCACATACGATTTCTCACCTGAATTCCCCAACCTACTATGCACCCACTTCACTCCCGACATCCCTCCACCTACCCTACAACATCCATAATGCTTCTCTAGACAATATTTATCTCTACCCTCTCTTAACACTGCCCCCTGCTTCTCTCCCTTGTTCTCTCCCTTGTTCTCTCCCACATACGATTTCTCACCTGAATTCCCCAACCTCCTATGCACCCACTTCACTCCCGACATCCCTCCCCTTACCCTCCCTCGTCCCTGCCCTTCCTCACACTGCTGCTCCGTTCCCATCATGTCTGTCTTATTTCCCAGGTCTGCCTGCATGTTTTCACGACCCCCCTCCCTCTCCCACCCTCCCCCACCCACCCTCAGACTCATCACAGAATTAAACATTGAGCGGCAAGGGAAACGATGTGTGCTTTTTCAATTTAGCTTCGTCTCCCTGAAGGCTTTCAGGGGGTAGAACCAGGCCTCGCCATTTTAAAAAACAATTACCTATTTTCTCCTTGTCTCCTGCTGGCTTGAGTTTTGATGATTGCGTGTCGCGAGTTATTGCTCGGCATTAATAAGGGAAAAAAAGTTGAAATACAGTTTTAAAAGGCCACGTTGCTTCCTCGTGGGATGGAGCCATCTATATAATATACGGAATAAAAGAAACTGCAAGAGGCAATGCCTAGTGCTTTATTTTACAGCTTGAATACAAATTGTCCATAGAAAACACATAGGGGGTGTGTATCGCCATACCCGGAGCATACAGATATGTCCACCTAATACAAAGTGTCCATAGAAAACACGTAGGGAGTGTGTATCGCCATACCCGGAGCATACGAATATATCCACTTAATACAAAGTGTCCATAGAAAACACATAGGGAGTGTGTATCGCCATACCCGGAGCATACAGATATGTCCACCTAATACAAAGTGTCCATAGAAAACACGTAGGGAGTGTGTATCGCCATACCCGGAGTATAAGAATATATCCACTTAATACAAAGTGTCCATAGAAAACACATAGGGAGCGTGTATCGCCACACCCGGAGCATACAAATATATCCACTTAATACAAAGTATCCGTAGAAAACACATAGGGAGTGTGTATCGCCATACCAGTAGCATACAGATATATCCACTTAAAACAAAGGGTCCATAGAAAACATATAGGGAGTGTGTATCGCCATACCGAGAGCATACAGATATATCCACCTAATACAAAGTGTCCATAGAAAACACATAGGGGGTGTGTATCGCCATACCTGGAGCATACAGATATATCCACCTAATACAAAGGGTCCATAGAAAACACATAAGTAGTATGTATCACCATACCCGGAGCTTACAGATATATCCACCTAATACAAAGTGTCCATAGAAAACACATAGGTAGTATGTATCGCCATACCCGGAGCATACAGATATGGTGTGTGCTTCGGGCTGCAAAAGCCGGCGAATACGGCTATAGTGCATACCCAAATGAATGAATATTGGTGCGCCACTCGTTAGGAAAAGGTGGATAAAAAATTAAATATAGACTGGTTTCGGATAAAAGCAGTTGTATTCTCCATGGAGTTGATGCTGCAATGTTCTCGCATACGCTCGAATATTACTACTTTTTGTAACCCAACACTAGTTTTCATAGGCTAGATTTTGCAAATCTATCTTATCGTCAAGTTTACCTCCTAACCTTTTCTAAGATGAAACTAATTTGATCACCTTGAACACCTGTTTAGCGCTATACGATGCCTGATGAGCCAATCCCTGCGAAACCTTGACCTCCTCCCCAACCGAGCTACAGTATGATGTCATTTTGCCCTAGAATGGGCATAGTTTTTATAGCCAAGACGGTATGTTGTTAATTATGTCTTTAGTTCCCAGGCATTTCACCTGGCAACACAGGGAGAGCAAGTGTGACATAACGGAGTGATGTCACACCCACCAGTGTACATAGTTACGGTGGTTAGGTGCAGTTCTTTAACTGTCATTCAAGGTAGCATCAGCATAGGGAACGGACGTCGCCTCGTTATATATCATGTATTACTATATACCTGTAGGCGAATGTCTTACTTTTACTGACCAGGAGGACCAATTTTTTTCGTCTCTGAGTGACGAAATAATATACATACTTCCCTCCGTATCACGTGACCACTGTAAAATAATGTTCTCATTGATTTACAGATGTATGATAATAATAATAATAATAATAATAATAATAATAATAATAATAAGGAGACGAAGTGAGTGTGACTGAATTCCATCTGTTCCTCGATATTTTGGTTAGAAATACTCACCTCGTTCTTCGAGCTCGGTGATTATTTCTGACCAAAATACCTCTTATCAAATTTCATTCAGCCACACTCACTATGTCTCCTTATTATTATATATCTAGAAATCATTACATTAAAAAGAGTCATTTTACAACTTTACTACTCACCTTTTTTCAAGAATGACAGTGGTCACGTGGTACGGAGGGACGTCTGAATAATCTTTCGTCACTCAGTGACGAACGGAATCTGTACTACTGTTAAGTAAAAGTGAGACATTCACCCACAGGTATATACTAATAATAAAGAGACACAGTCAGTATGACTGAATTTCATCCGTTGAAAGTCAGACGTTTTTTTACGTTCGGGAAAATGCGTCTTTACGCACAATCCTGTTCTGAAAAGTTTGAAACACTGAATTTCATCCGTTCCTCGATATTTTGGTTAGAAATACCTCTGAACAGATTGCATTCAGTCACACTCACCATGTCTCCATATATTATGTATGCGCCTCATTACAGATTCACGGCTAAGGTGCTTCCCCACACTGCATTACGTCAGAGGATACAAGCGGCGAGATGAATTGCCAGTTGTGGCTGTTTTGTTGCAGGTTCATTTCGACCTCGACCCAGGCAGGTTTTTATTCATGAGCCGGGCCGCGCGGTAATGGGACTCTGTATAATGAATTAACTGGCTTAATATGGTAATGGGGGCAGTGGTCGGTAGGGGGCAGGAGAGTGGCTGACGTCCGGACAGTGTACGTCATAATGACGACACTACGTCATTGTATGACGTGAGAAACACGTCATTAATAATGTCCCTGCGAATTAGCCACACTATAAGCACTCTCCCATAGGGCTCACTCTGGTCCTCAATAATATTTTCACTCTCTTTTTTTTAGGATTTTTATTTGGGTCTGTAACAAAAATAAACACAAAACAGAGGACTGAGAAAATGTGCCAGGAAGATTATCAGAGAAATTAGTATAAAAAACCTACACGATGGATGTAAAGTCACAAATCTTGCCACCAGTAGAATATATCTTGTTTATGAGAAGCTATGGCCGAGGCATACAAAGACCCAAAAAACAACGTTGCAGAAATAACGTCAGGTAAAATTGAAGAGACCACATACTAGGTTTTTTTATGATGAAACCCGCTGTATATCAGAATGAATTATTGGCATCAGTTGCCTGTTGAAATTCTAAACAGTCAATGTATCTAATTAAGAAGACCATCAGAAAGAAGCACAGTTCTAGCCGATGAGGAGGTCTCCAGATGGTGCTGTGTTGTAGTATTATATAGACAATAAACGATGATTTTGTGGGCAGGCGGTCGTTAACCACGAGAAGTTGACGCGTAGTAATACACGAGCGCCAGCGGTTTACAGAGCCGCCTGTCCTGAAAATCATACTATTATAAATTCGATCCTAGCGTTTATATGTGTATATATATAACGCCCGCCAGGTGGCCGAAAAAGTCGTATTCTCCTTTCGGAGGTCCGTATTCTACTCAGTAGCGATCTGTAAGCTCCATAAGCTTAGCATGGAGACTCCGTACGAGGTGGGTAATAAAGAATCGTTCTTGTATGACTCAAACCAACCAACAGTACAATCCAGGGTTAAGTCAGGGACACAATCATAAATCTGCCCTTTAGATTGGCATTACATATTGAACTGTGGTCTCGCATATAGTCAAGGCGTAATGTAACACAGAAGCTTTAAGCCATGGATACACACCAGCATCTAGGGTCGATACTCCGGGCGGTGCCTGGAGGAAACGTGAGCGCGCCTTGATCATTACGTGACACACAGTCTACAGAGGAGGTCTGTTCAGCAGGCACAGGCCGTGATCAGCTGACCGTCCCCTGCCCATACAAATCACAGACACAGATACTGGGGTGGGGAGTTGGCTCAGTGGTTAAGGCACTGGACTTGTAATCCCAATATTGTGGGTTAGAGTCCCACTGCAGCCACTCTTCTCCTTCATCCCTAGCAGTACAGACTTACTGCAATATCAAAGGCCAGTCCTTCTCATACCATGTCTATGTGGTGTGTTTTTCAGCCACTTTTCTGCTTCAGTCCCAGTAATGGTAGATTTACTGCTATATCAAAGGCTAGTCCTTCTCATACCATGTCTATGTCATGTGGTTTACAGCCAGCTTTCTCCTTCAGTCCCAGTAGTGGTAGATTTACTGCTATATCAAAGGCCAATCCTTCTCATACCATGTCTATGTGGTGTGGTATACAGCTACTTTTCTCCTTCAGTCCCAATAGTGGCAGACTTACTGCTATATCAAAGGCCAGTCTTTCTCATACCATGTCTATGTCGTGTGGTATACAGCCATTTTCTCCTTCATCCCCAGCAGTGGTAGATTTACTGCAATATCAAAGGCCAGTTCTTCTCATACCATGTCTATGTTGTGTGGTATACAGTAACTTTTTTCCTTCAGTCCCAGTTGTGGTAGATTTACTGCTATATCAAAGGCAAGTCCTTCCCATACCATGTCTTATGTGGTGCAGGGATTAAAGGAACTCTCACCTTGGTAAATGTGTAGGGGTGAGATTTCTACCTAAAAATCACTACATAGATTCATCAGCACCCTAGTGGTATAAAAGAACCTCGAGAAAGTCTGGTAAAAATGTGTAATGGTGAATTGGACGTTAAATTAAAAAAATGCCTCGTTCCGTACAAAACATAAATTACCATCTCGTTCTGTGACTTGTACAGCATGGTCAGGACGTTCTAGATAATTACTACTAAAGATAGTATTTATCCATAGTGGAGACACTTCAATTGAGAAAATTTAAAACAGGTCGAGTTCGTTTCGGGTCGAATTCTTAAAACGGGTCGAGTTTTTTTTTAAACGGGTCGAGTTCGTTACGGGTCGAGTTTTTTTACGGGTCGAGTTCGATACGGGTCGAGTTTTTTACGGATCGAGTTCTCCAGTATTCGTCGACACACATCCCTGTCTCCATTATCTCACCCCTGGTACAAGTTTAGCCATAGGAATAACATTAGAAAAAAATACTCAACATCACCCCCGTAAAGTGACAATACTACGCTATGGTCGTGGAGTAGTGAATACGAGATGACGTCATAGGCGATTGACCAATCAGGGGCCAGGATTTCATAGAAAAGACAAGACAAAACAAGAGATTTAAACATCCCTAACAGTAAAAGGGGGGAGATTAATCCAGAACCACACTCGAATCGTATAAATAAACAATGCTCCACTCGTTTGGATGGGCCATAATCGTCACTCGGCTTCGCCTCGATGAAGATTATGGCCCTTCCAAACTCGTAGAGTATTGTGTATTCATACGATTCTCGATGCAGTTCTATATAAGTCCTCCTCCCCCTCCTCCTCCCGCTCCTCCTGTCTCCTGTCGACCTGTCCCTCGCCCTGTCCCCACACATCCCTCTCTCCCCTCCTCCTCCCCTCCTGCTTCCTGTCTCCCTGTCCCTCGCCCTGTCCCCACACATCCCTGTCTCCAGTCCTCCTCCCCTCCTGCTTCCTGTCTCCCTGTCCCTCGCCCTGTCCCCATACATCCCTCTCTCCTGTCCTCCTCCTCCCCTCCTGCTTCCTGTCTCCCTGTCCCTCGCCCTGTCCCCATACATCCCTCTCTCCTGTCCTCCTCCTCCCCTCCTGCTTCCTGTCTCCCTGTCCCTCGTCCTGTCCCCATACATCCCCCTCTCCTGTCCTCCCCCTCCTCCTCCCTCCTGTCTCCCTGTCCCTCGCCCTGTCCCCATACATCCCTCTCTCCCCTCCTCCCCTCCTGCTTCCTGTCTCCCTGTCCCTTGCCCTGTCCCCAGACATCCCTCTCTCCCCTCCTCCTCCCCTCCTGCTTCCTGTCTCCCTGTCCCTCGCCCTGTCCCCATACATCCCTCTCTCCTGTCCTCCTCCCCTCCTCCATACTGTCTCCCTGTCCCTCGCCCTGTCCCAACACATCCCTCTCTCCAGTCTCCCCTCCTCCCTCCTCCCTCCTGTCTCCCTGTCCCTCGCCCTGTCCCCACACATCCCTCTCTCCAGTCTCCCCTCCTCCTCCCGCTCCTCCTCCCGCTCCTCCTCCCTCCAGGGCAGCTCGGCGTGTCGCGGCATTACGCCCGGTTCCTCCAGGGCCTCACGTGTGAGTAGTATACGGCGACGGGTGCCTGCAGCGGGCGACCCTCCCTCTCCGTCCTCACTCCTCGCGGCCGGGATTAGCGTTTAACTCTGATTTAGGCAGCCCGCTCGTGTGTAGGTGCTCCTAAATGTACCCCAGCCTCCAGGTGTCCCACTGCTGTGGTGTTATTTAGGCTGAGCGCGGGTAGAGTACTGGGAGTCGTAGAGTTGGCAGGTAATTGATTAGCAAAAGACGGGTGTTGACAATGGTAGTAACACCTGATTGCCAGCCTCTCACCTGCTCCCTTACCACCATCCCCCACACCCACACACAAATACAAACACACTGCCCCCCCCCCCCCCCCACACACACACACACAGACACACCATGCGGCACACACAAAGCGGCTCTCCGGTGCGTATGCGTAACGCGTATCCGTAATCCGTATCCGTAATACGTGTTACGGGTTACGCCGTCAGTCAACAAGGCGTGGCCGCGGCCGATCGTTAGCTCTAACCCGGTTACGGTCACTAGCAAAGGAGGGGTGGGGGGAGACTTAAGGGGGTGGGTAAACAAATAACATGGTGGGGGAGACTAAGGGGTGTGTAAACAGATAGCCCGCTCTTGTTTAAACCCATTACGGGGCTAACAGGGTGTTGTGAATCTGTGTCAGTGCCTGACTAGAGTAAACCCTGGCCCCTCATCTACGAGGTGTGGCAAGCCCAGCCCTTGGAACCCGACACTAGCCACTTCTATCGTGACACTTCTAGGAACCACTCCTCGTGTTATATTTCTAGGAAGTATTCCTAGTGTTACAGTTCTAGGGACAATTCCTATTGTGTCACCATTAGGGGCTATTGTGATGACTGTTATGAATTCGAGTTCTTTCACTAGTATAAAGAGTGACAACAAACAGACAGACAATGATGATGGTTGAGGAATTTTAATTGTTGAAATGTATATTGTAATAATTATATTGATTGAGTATAGTCTGGCCCTCTGGTCTGGATAACTGGACTGGACAGGTCTTCTATCAGCAAAGTAGAGCTGTGAAATAAAAGAGGTATAGGTCAATGGAATGGTGAAACAAACTTTTATTATACCAAAAAAACTAATTTTGGGATTTGTAACAATGACACATATGGATCCTTATAATTTATATTTCTGGTGACCGGTCATATGCTGGCATTATTCGGGGGAAATCCCACTGTGTCACCCATGGGACCATTATTATTTCTTTTCAATATTTTACTCATTTCTGTAATAATATCATACAGGTTCTACAACGATTTTGTTGCACGACTCGGAGCTATTGACGTCAAGATACTATATCCGGGTTTTTTTGGGTTTTTTTTCCATCGGTTGTGATTAAAAGTGGAGTTGCCGGAAGATAGGAACAACTGCTCCTAGGCATTGCCTCCAGTATAATAAAAACTTCAACACAAAAAAAAAGTGTCTATGCTTCGTATTTCTAAGAAAATACTATATCCGTGTATCGAAGGTTCTACTGCCATTATATTACAAGGGACCTCTCATATATCCCTTGTCATAACACTAAATGGGTCTTTATCTCACCCCTGGTACAAGTTTAGCCATAGGAATAACATTAGAGAAATATACTCAACGACCACCCTGGTAAAGTGACAATACTACGCCACGGCTGTGGCGTAGTGAATTTGCTAAGTATATTTTGATTATTCTGAAGTTGTGAGGATATTTAATGTCATAGAAAGGGGTAAGATAAATCCAGAACCGCACTCAAATCGTAAAATAGACAATACTCCACTCGTGTGGCTGTGCAATAATCGTCACTCGGCTTCGCCTCGATGACGATTATGGCCCAGCCAAACTCGTGGAGTATTGTCTATTTATACGATTCTCGATGCAGTTCTATATAAGTATTTGCTATGTCATGTCGAGGGACAACTTCAACATTAACACTGTTGTGTTCTACTTTGACTACGAACATATCAGGGACCATTTCCCATGACGGATCTACGGAGAACTTCTATGATGACACCACCAGACAGAGCGCGAATAACGACACTAATAGCGAGCGACCGATCTCATCGTACACCACTTCCAGGTACTACGTATGTGGAGGTACACGTCGGGAGTGCAGGTTCATTACCGGGATATAAGCTCATTGGATCCGGATCTAGCCTATTATAGGTGGCTTGTATAATGAATGAAGACTGATATGAAGTCTCACACCGTCACCCGGCCCCCCGCGCCCACCCTCAGTCTGTCACCTTCAGCCTGGCCCTCTATCCCCAACCTGACACCCACGCTTGCCACCCATGGCTTGCCACCCATGGCTTGCTACAATCGCTTGCCACCCATAGCTTGCCACCCATGGCTTGTCACCATGGCTTGCCATCCATGATTTGTCACCATGGCTTGCCATCTATGATTTGTCACCATGGCTTGCCACCCATAGCTTGCCACCCATGGCTTGCCACCCATGGCTTGCTACAATTGCTTGCCACCTATGGCTTACCACCCATGGCTTGCCACCATGGCTTGCCACCCATGGCTTGCCACCCATGGCTTGCCACCCACGGCTTGCCACCCATGACCAGTCCACCATCCCCAGGCAGCCACCCTGGCCTGCCATCACGTGACTCACCCCGCCACCCACTGCCTGGTATCCCCAGCACCCCTGACCCAACTAGGCCTGCCATTTGTATGCCTGTATCCTCTGTCTGCCGCCCTTTGCTTGCCACCAGCCATTGTCATCTTGAGTTGCCATCCTTGGCCTACCACCCCTTGCCCACCATCCCAGGTCTACCACCCATGGACTGCCACCCCTAGCCTGCCACCCCTAGCCTACCACGCACGGCCTACCATGCCCTGGCCTTCCACCCGAGGCCTGCCACCCATGGCCTAGCACCACCCCATGCCTGCCACTTACATCCCTGTATCTCCTGCTTGCCACCAGGCATTGCCACCAGCCTTTGTCATCCTTAGCCTACCACCCCTTGCCTACCACCCTCAGGCCTGCCACCCACGGCCTACCAACTGCCACCACGGCCTTGCCTACTACTCCAAAACTGCCACCCCTAGCCTACCCCCCTAGCCCACTATTCTCAGTCGACCACCCCAGGCCTACCAACCAAGGCCCACCACCCCTTGGCCTGCCACCCCTAGCTTACCCCCCTTAGCCCACCACCCACAGCCTGCCACCCACGGCCCACCACCTGCCACCCTGCCCCGGCCTACCACCCCAGGCCTGCCACTCCAGGCCTAGCACTTTCCACCATGCCTTGGCCTACCACCCAAGGCCCGCCACCCCTGGGCCTGCCACCCCTGGGCCTGCCACCCCTGGGCCTGCCACCCCTAGCTTACCCCCCTAGCCCACCACCCCAGGCCCACCATCCCAGACCTGCCACCCACGGCCCACCACCTGCCACCCCGCCCCGGCCCGCCAACCGCGGCTGTCACCCCGGGCCTTAAAGCAGGGAACTCCGTCTCTTTTGGGTCGGCCAGAAAACTGCGTTAAGGTGGCTCTCCCTCCCTCTGTCTGTCTCCGCGATGGTCGGGGTCGAGCGGCGGCCAATGGCGGTGTACGGGGTCGGGGGAGCGGGGGAGGGAGGGACGGAGGGAGGCGCGCCAGTGCTGAGTGCTGCGGTGTGCTGGTCGAGGTGAGCAGTGACAGCGCCGTGCGCACTGCGCCGCTTGAGAACGCACATGGCCAGTTGTCAACGCAGTGTGCCCCGCCACCACCACCACCGCCGCCGCCGCCGCTTCCTCTGCCGCTGCTGCCGCGTCGATAGGCCACAACCAACCACCCACCGCCGCCACGACTGGGTCTGCCGTGCGCCGCCCGCCGCTGTCAGTGTCAACCGCCGCCCGGAGCCAAGCACACCGTGTATCGTCTCCGCACTGGAGTATTGGATAGAGAGTCGCGCTCTAATATACCACCACCACAACTACCACTACCACCACCATCCCCGGTGTCTACCTCTACCCCCACCCGCCGCCCCCCGACCGGATACGCGCATCGCATCGACGACGGCGACGACGTACAGGAAGTAAGAGGACCGGAAACAAAGGCTCGCTGACAGGAAGTAGTAAGGAGCCTCATTGTGAGGAGTGGAGTGATGATTGTGTCGTCGTCGTACGCGGCGCCGCTCGTTGTTGTTATTGTTGTTGTTGTTGAGCGAACAGGGAGAGGCCTGGCTTGAAGCCGCTAAGCTCTCTCTCTCATCGCCCCGGCCCGGCCACAGGTACCTTGTGTGAGCGCGCGCGCTTAGTGTGTGAGCGTGTGAGGAGTGGGATACGAGGCACAGCAGCCATTGTCTTCTTCTTCTCCTTCTCCCCTGACGCCATCTACGTCGGGAGTATAGTTCCCACGCGCAAGGATAGGAGCAGGAGGAGGTGGGCAGGAAGGAAGGATCACACAGGGAGGAGGCAATAGCGCTGCCCTGACTCGCTGTATGGATTGCCGTTTGTACGGGCGCCTCTAGGCAGCAGCAGCAGCAGCCGCCGCCATCCCCGCTACCCCGCTACCCAGCCCGACGCCTGGCGCTTATACGGCCCGCTGCCGGCACCGCCAAGCCCCGGACCCCGCCGCCCGTCCCGTCGACGACGCCGCCGCCGCCGCCACCGCCGCCCCCGCCGCCGCCGCCGCCGCAGCAGCGCCCAGCCCTCGGTGTGATACGTACGCAGGGCGACATGCTGGTCGTGCGGCCCACCATGCCCATGCCGGGGCCCACCCTGGCAGGCCTCGGCCCGGTCATTACCCAGGCTAGTCAGTTGACTAAGGTAAGCTTTTCGCCCTCTGGTTATAAATGTTCCTCGGATTGTTATTGCTCTCACAGCCCATGCTGATGCTGCTGCTGGTGGTGATGATGTTGGGTCTTTGTCCCATCATCGTGACCCACTTCCTGCAGGAGGCAGGCTGCAAGAGCCTGGCTAGGCGGGATGCAGCTGTGTGCTGCCCGCCGTACGCCGCCCGCCGCCCGCCCACCGCCCGCCCGCCCGCACTGCCGGGCGGGCGGGCAGCAGGCGATGGAGGCCATGACTGCTCAATACATCTCCTTGAGTCCCACGTTCACCATGCGAGCGCCAATACCGAGATTTACTTACGTATGTACGCACGGAGGGTGGATCGGGGTATGGGGTGGCAGACAGGGGTTGTGGGTGTGGGGTTGGGGGTACAGACACCCCCCTCCCCTCCCTCGTCACTCTGTCTCCTCGGTCGTGGTGTTCTAGATGCGCAGGCTCGGAGCACGGCGGGCGACGTTTAATGTGATGTACGGACAAGACGACGCCGTGTCTCCCGCCATGCACCACACAGTCTCCTCCACATGCTCCCCCCCGATACTTCCTCCATCCATCCATGCTGTGTCTCCATGTTCTCTCTGTCCTTGTTATATCCTTCCATACTTTCCCTCCATACTCTCCATGCTTTCCCTGTTCATGCCCCCCCCCCCCCCCCACCACATGCTCGTCCCCATCCCACTCTCCTCCAATCCCTCCCTCAATACTCTTTCCATGCTCTCATTTTGTGTTTACTTCATATATACTTTCAATGCATTCTCTCCCTCCATGCCCTATCCTTCTCCCCTTATATTCCCCATACTTTCCCTCCATGCTCTACCTCCATACCCTCTTTCCTTCTCTCCTTTCATATTTTCCATGCTTTCCCTCCATACCCTGCCCCCATGCTCTTTCCCTTTCTCTCCTTTCATATCCCCATGCTTTCCTTTCATATTTTCCATGCCCTCTCTCCTTCTCTCCATTCATATTCCCCATACTTTCCCTCCATGCTCTGCCACTCTCCATGCCCTCTCTCCTTCTCTCCATTCATATTCCCCATACTTTCCCTCCATGCTCTGCCACTCTCCATGCCCTCTCTCCTTCTCTCCATTCATATTCCCCATACTTTCCCTCCATGCTCTGCCACTCTCCATGCCCTCTCTCCTTCTCTCCATTCATATTCCCCATACTTTCCCTCCATGCTCTGCCACTCTCCATGCCCTCTCTCCTTCTCTCCTCTCATATTCCCCATACTTTCCCTCTATGCTCTATCTCTATGCCCCATCTCCATCTCCTTTCATATTCCCCATGCTTTCCCTCCTTGCACCCCCTCCATGTTTCCCTCTGTATTCTCTTGATGTCCGTCTTCCTATTATTGCCCACACCTTTTTCCCACTTTAACTTTACTCTCTCCGTGCTGGGCCCTCTCCTCTTTGTTCTGCTTGTCTTGCTGTGCCAATCCCTCCCAACCTCCTTGCCTCGTGCCAGATTCCCCTCAGTGTCCGTTTGCCTCGTAGCGTCAGACTCTCGTCTTCATCTATTCCTGCTCCCCTCACGTCAGTCGGCTTTGTCCTGACCTCAGACCATGCTGTCATTTCGTTCTCCCTCTGTAATTATTTGTGAAACTATTTCCTCTTTTATGGCGCACTACTCTTCTCTATCCATCTCCTGTCCCTCTGTGTGCCTTTTTCCCGCTGTTTTCCTGCCACATGACACTGCCTTTCTCACTCGTTCTCTGTTGATATTAACTCTCTTTTGTCCCACCTGACGACACACCATTTCACTCCCTTCTTTTGCCTTGATTCGATACACTGTGTGCTTGGCATTTAATCCTTGCCTCGTGGCATTATCCTCCTCTTCTGCCCATCACCTCTCTCCCCTCTGCCCCTCCACTTCTTCCCCTCTCTCTCCCCCTCTCTCCCTCTTTCTCTCCCTCTGTTTCTCTCTATTCCTCTCTCCCTCTCTCTCCCTCTTTCTTTCTCCCTCTCTTTCCCTCTCTTTCCCCCTCTTTCTCTCTCCCCCTCTGTCTGTCCCTCTCCCTCTCTCCCTCTCTCCCTCTCTCTCTCCCTCTCTCCCCTTTCTCTCTGTCTCTCTCCCCTCTCCCCTCTCCCCCTCTCCCATCCTCGCATCCCTTCCTTTCTCCCACTCTCTCTCTCCCTCTCTCTCTCTCTCTCTCTCTCTCTCTCTCTCTCTCTCTCTCTCTCTGCCCCTGCCTCTCTCCTTGTCTCTTCTCACCCGTACAAATCACGACTGGTAACTTGGGGGTCAAATAGGCCCAGTTTTTTCTGTTTTCCTTTCACAACCAGGCGTTTGTTATCCACCGAACCTTTTCTCTCACGCCACACGATGTGTAAGATATTAACATCCCTAGTCTGGTGCAGGGGGGTGATGCGGGTTGCCCGAGGGCAGAGCAAAGCTTCGTCAAGGAAGCCAGTATAGAGTATATAGATGTGTGGGAGGCCATGGAGGTGGTGGGAAGGCAGGGGAAGGGGTAGACTGGCCTCAGTCCCTGTATCCTACCCCTCCACCCCTTCTGAGTGACACAGGGACTGGTCTCATCCGAAATCGGCCGTGTAGACTAGTGCGATTCTGCACCACACTCCCCAAGCAGAGGTCCTGGCTACTGGTCAGGATATCTGCTGGGAGATTGATACCCTCTCACTTTGATCTCAATCGAGACCATAGTCAAGAGTAGGCGAAATATATTGCTATAACAACACAGGCAGCCAAGGAACTGGAGGAGGGGAGGGGGAGGGGTAGAGGGAGGTAGAGGGTTACAGGGAGTGGCTTGGGGTCATAAACAGGAGATTCTGGTCAGAGTGGACAAGTCTTTGATTCATGGGCCAGTCAGAGAAGGATACATACTATAATGAACTTTATTCTGATTTCGATTAATCATTTAATGAATGTTCACAATCAAAGACTTGAGCAAGTCTATATATAGATGTGTGGGAGGCCATAGAGGTGGTGGGAATTGGGAAGGCAGTGGTAGGGGTCCCCTGAGTAGAGTAGCCATTGGCCTCTTTTATCTAGAAGGCATATTGCCAGACCTGGTCTAAACGGCGAGCAGTGACAATGAGACCTTGGTCGCTGGGGAGCCTTTTTATGTGGACGGGGAGGGGAGAGGTGGTATGGGGGGAGGAGTGGGGTTAGCACCTGGTAACAAAATGAGCCCCCAGTCCCAGGCGTCAGTGGCGCCTTTGTGCTGTCTTATATTTAACTCGCTCTGAGGAGGGACTACTTTCGCCGGGGTATATTTTGGGAGCAGGGACAGTCTTGGTTCATGTGTATTTACTGATTTAATGATGTGAACTGTCATTCCCAGGAATATCCAAAATAATCTTTCTTCCAATTACCGCATTTTGACGCCGGTGTTTTGAAACCACGATTGGCGGCAGGTGTCTTCCACAGAGCTTCTGATGTTTCTTTCTCAGCTTCAAGACACGAACTGCTTGCAGAAAGACTCGTAGAATTCTCTAGAGCAAGGGGGAGAATGTCCATTTCAGCTACTCCTTCATTGATAGTTCAACTGCCTTTATCGGAGATCGTACCCATCCAAAGGGTAGCGCAGGAAAGTTCGTTAGTCTATCACACCTACCAGGCTTTTAGTCGTCAGAAAAGTGTCTCATCTGGGATTATGTGGGTATTTCAGTGGTTGCTGTATGGGATTTGTGTCAGGCGCCACATGACCACCTGGGATTATGGTGCAGATAGACTTGCTCAAGTCTTTGATTATGGACATCATTAAGAAATAAAACTACTTTGCAACATTTGGACTTAACGCCTGACAGGCCCAGGAACCAGTCCTGTATCCCTGCTGGGGTGGACAGCAATAATCAATCTGTTTACCCTCCTGGTCGACTTGCCCCCGTGCTTGGAAAGTGTATATTATTTTGTACTCTCGAACCCAATTTAACATATTATCATTTCATTACGTATATATTTAAAAAGAATTAACATAAAGCTAAGTTTCATTATCAATCTGTTAAGTTATGAATATTTCTCATCAGGTATTTCTGCTTTTAGAGCCTACATTTATAGAACAAAATTATTTGGTTTGAGGCACATACCGCAGATACCGTATGGGATTTGACCCCAGAATAGATTTATTTTATAGTAACTTTGTTTAAACTGACAGGAAGTTGTCATGAACAAGATAGCATCGGTTTTTCCCAGAGCTGTTTCTAGTCACGTCTTCAATACTCTTAAGTGGTGATTCCATCAACACACAAGATTGAGTAAGTTTAGTCCCAATCTTACTAAATCATGCCAGGTTTTGAATAATCACGTGCACATTTGCCGCGATATGTCTTGAGGTATCGCGGTGGTGGAGCACCAACATAGACACACGACATCGCACGCTACGTATCGCGACAACGGATGTACGACATATCACGACACTGTAAGATATAACAAGATATACCAAGATATACCACGGCAAATCCATCGTGTTGGTGGAACCAGCCCTTAACCTGGATTTGAAGCTGATATTACAAGATATATCAAGATATACCATGGCAAATCCATCGTGTTGGTGGAACCAGCCCTTTTTTCTTTTTGTTTAAGAATTTCTTTATTAACCTTGATGTTTTACAGTCAGCCAGCGTAGATAAATGTATTGTAACAGTTAACAAAGGGGCATGGGTGTCAGCCACATAGAGTTTTGGCTGGTTTACCTTTACCTGGCCTTGTAGCTGATATAACAAGATATACCAAGATATAACACGGCAAATCCATCGTGTTGGTTGGACCAGCTCTTAACCTGGATTTGAAACTGATATTACAAGATATACCACGGCAAATCCATCGTGTCCCACCTTTTAGTCAGAACAGAGTGGAGACGGAGGTGGCGGCCAATCTAAGGTAGAGGTTACCAGGTATCGGCAGGTGGTGGGGTTGTCACGGCTGACAGTGGGTTAGTATGTACGGCCCGGTGAGAGGGGGTGCAGGGGACCAGTGTCGGGAGGGGGGCCTCCGTTGACACTCTACAATTTCACCTTCACCACAAAGGATTTAGGTCAAGGATGAGAAGAATGTCCGCTAGGGGGATTGAGAGATGGGGGGGGGGGGGGGGGGGACCAGTGGACAGAGCGTCCATCATCTAGGTTCATCCGGGTACGTGCATACCGCATCAGGTACCCCGTCAGGCCGAGTATATTATATACGTGTACCCCTCTTTAAGGATGTGCGACAATTTGGGAATGTATATATTTGTATGTATAATACATGCAACCAATGCTGATTTGCTAGTGAAGATAAACTGTTGGCAGTTAAAGCATTGCATATGTATCCCGTGCTGGGGGGTACCATTGTATCTCGCTGAAATTCATCGTGAAATAGAGAATCAGAACAGAACTGTAATGGTTTTTATTATTTAAAGTGTATACTATACCAGAAACAACAACAGAAAAAACATAGAGGGTAAAAAAAGGAAAATTGTGCTGATTTCATTGTCCATAAGGCATAGCGAGTTTTTACCTTTCTGCTAGATTATGGAGTCATTTGACAAAAAGGTCACCGTTACGGTTGACTACCTCCCCGCGGTGGTGGTCGTATGGGGGGGTAGCGTAGGGGGCAGGTACTATAATACACATAGGTTGTGGTTTAAGGTCGCGCAGCCACTGAGAGAAGAGGGGGGGCATGGGGAAACTGGGACACTCTTTATTTTTGTGGCGGAGTCATTTACGACGTTGCTGACCCACGTAAATAGAATGCCTGCTATAAAGAGGAAATTACAAAGAACCTTGCCAACACTAAGTCCTTGTTCTCTGCGTACAACACAAGAGACAGCGCTTGGTAATCTTCCTCAGGCCAGCACATGGGCCAGTCCGTGTTCTAGGTCCCCACTTGACGTCAGTAGAGTAGGCCAGTAACTTTTTAAGCCTACCAAAGTCTGAGTTCACTAGTGATTTCCATAAAGTGGATTTTTAAATGATTTCCATGCGGTGGATTGTAAATAGGCCGCGGTACTGTGGTTGAAATAAAGTAAAAGCTGTTTACAGGATCCTCCATTAACTGTGTTCCTTAAATAGCGAACAAGGAGACTGTAGGGAAGATTGGAGGTGACACTATAAAGGAAAGAGCTCCTATCTCATCTCATTTGAATCGCGTAGGAATTCGCTAGGCAAAGCCACGTGAATTACGTTGCGATTCAAATGATATGGAATCAAGCTCTGTCCGTAAACTTCCATAGGTTTCTGAATTTATCTCACTCCTCAAATTGATAAATAAACCAACATTTCTGACATAATTCCCCATTCAATATTTCTTCCAAATACTCCATGGGCGTTGGATACGAGTTCCTAATGATAAGTCTATGTTGAAAAAATACCAGGGGTGACACAGAATTTTATCTCTAGATGTGTTTAGAGAAACGTGGGGGTGCCGGATAAGATGGTGAGTAAGGGAATCAACCATGCATAGCTCTCCAAGCACAGGTCATGACCACATGTATTTACCACCTGTCAGCGTTTTCCCACTTATAAACTCCGCTATGAGCTTTCATGTGCTTTCGCCGCACATACAGTGTTAAATAGACCGTGACCACGATCACTCCCTCGGATACTACCCTTGACTCTGTCACCATGGTCAAATGAGAATGGCTTCTCGTTTTGACACTAGGGATGTCAGTTCTCCACTTATCCATAGAAATTCTCTTTTTCATTTCTGGTTTATATAATAACCTTTCTCATATTGAACAAAGATGTTATATATTGTGTCCCATATTCGCCAATAAAACAATGAGTTAAACCTGCCCAGGTACCCTCAGCCCTATTCCATGACTGATGCTTGTGTGTTTTCCATGTTTTCTCAGTCTCTATGAGGTAGTGAATTCCAAAGGAATAGTATTTCCACTTTTTCTCCTGACCACAACTGACATCCCTGTGACACTGACCCGAATCCCCCATAGCACGACCACTCTCCCTCACCATCTGCCATTGATACAAAGTACTCCACAGTTAAGGCTGGCTCCAGTCCCTGCATACTATGGCTACCCTCCTCGCTGGGATGCAGGGACTAGTACAATCGGTAATGGTACTGGGGGAGGGGAAGGGGTAGGGATAGGGGGAGGTGTAGAATTACAGGGAGCAACTGGGGGGGGGGGACATATACAGGAGGTTCTGTTCCTACTTTGATTCATGGGCCAGTCAGAGAAGGATACATACTAAAATGAACTTTATTCCGGTTGTGATTAATCATTTAATGAACGTTCATAATCAAAGACTTGAGCAAGTCTACCCACAGCTTAGTCAGACGTGGTCGACTTTGTTCGCAAGCTCTATAGAATCTGACACCATAATATAAGTACATTTTGCAAGAGGAACACTTTTTAACTACCAGCTGTTTCTATATGTAGTATAGCTACTGAATGGGACCAGCAAGGTTCAAGTCTCCCATGGTGAACCCCTGGCATAGGAGAACCTTATTAAAAATAGCAATTTCCTTAATTCAAACGTAGTATTTCAATCTCACCCCTGGAATAATTGTCCATAGGCTTAACATTGGGATCCCGTTCTCCATGCTTCTTCAAGTATTGCAGTCCGTTCTCCATGGTCTACATCCTATTTGTTGCTCATTCTTTTAGTGTGTACAGGGGTGAGATAAATACAGAAAGCAACTCGTTCTGGTCAAAGAAGTCATTCTCCAACTCGTTTGAATGCTATGTGATATTCACTCGGCTGTCCCCTCGATCATATCACACCGCATCAAACCCGTGGAGAACGACGACTTTGACCGAGACTTGTTGGTTTCTTCTTTAATCCTTTCTCCCCACCATATGGTTCTGTATTTGTAAACGCCCATGTTGAGGGGGATGTCATCTACGAGGCTTATTTATACAGAGTATGGGCCTCTAGTTCTGAGAGACTTACAGTGTAGTGGTTCATAATGGATGGCCTATGATTCATTAATGGCCAGACGATGAACCGTGCAGCTCAACTGCATCTCAGAGCATCAACTGCATAATATGTGAACGTTACCTCTCCGCTGAGTATTGTGGTATGACAATATGCTTCTACAGGTAGAGAGACATACAAGAACGCAGGCGACCTACCCAACATGGCATAAAGCAGAGGCACACGATATGATGTAGGTTTTTTGTTTTTTTTTAGATCAGTTTATTTATCCTGGAGTTGAAAAGGCAAATTCATTAGGATGGATTGATAGTTTATCTCACCCCTGGTACAAGTACTAAATACCTATGGGCGAATGTCTCACTTTCACTGACCAGGAGTCATTCTACTATCTATTGAGTTGTAGAGTGGTATTTTTAATGATTTCTAGGTTTTTGATAATAAAAGAGACACAGTGAGTGTGACTGAATTGCATCTGTTCCTCGATATTTTGGTCAGAAATACTCCCCTCGTTTTTCCATCTCGGGGAATATATCTGATCAAAATATCTCTGAACAGATTCTATTCAGTCACACTAACTATGTCTCTATATAGTACCTCCTGTATACACACACACATATACCTACAGCATTGTACATGTACATACTGGATCAACACAATCTATCCAGCATTGTACATCCTGTGCCTACAACCTGGCACCTACAGCATTGTCTGTAAACATCTAAAACATCATATGTCTCTACAAACACCGACTAATGAGCTCATAGTTGGCTTCGTTGCACACGCAATACCTTGACAGTAAAGAAATGGCTCAGGGTATTGAATAACTAACGAAAGGATTACGGGTCGACATTCTATTTGTCGAACAAAGCCATTGGCTGGCGGGAAGTGTGACAATACATACACCAAGTGTCAGCGGTACACCGGTAGGTAATTGTATAGGACAGAAACCACCAATAAAACACACCTTTATGAAACTCCAGAGCGGCAACGTTAAAAGCTGTTTCTTCACACATCCTTCTGATGGACTCATAATTGCTCAATCTTCGCCCACCTTTATGCTGTAGGGAGGCACTAATGGCTTTGAATCATTTTATATTTTTTTTAAACCACTGCGGCACACGGTTGTAGACTAAGAGGGATGGTGAGTTTACTATCAGAACTCTGAAGTGTTGTGCCAGGCAATAAATGTTGCTGATAACCGCTTCATAATGCATACACAAAGGAGCAATTCCATAATCCAACCAGAGCAGCATATCGTTTTAGGTAGCGAATAAAAGCTAGAGCTAAGAGGCATTTACAGCGAGTGTAACGGTACGATTATGGGAACAGGATGTAGGCTTTTTACCTACTATATCTAAAACGGTAGAATTTTGTCGAATCTGTTTGGAGATCTACCCGCACATAGAGACATAGTGAACCAAATCTAGGCATGGAGACTGAAGGGCCACGAGAGTGAGATTCTCGTATGTGGTGGAATTCGAACCTGCTCCTCTTTTTTCTAGCTCGATATGCAGGCATGCTTTTTCTCTTAAGATTCAATTCAAGCCATGCCGAAATCAAAGTTTAGTATTGTAGTTTTCTGCTTTAGTTTTCTCGTGAGAAATCAATGAGATACCAACTTTCGCTGGTAGCCCTTTCAAAACTCCGCTGATTCCCCCCACCCACCAACAGCTTAAGTATTTGGCCCAACTATTGCATCTGTCTTTGTGGAGCAGTTGGTAGGGCCTCTGGCTTGGAATGCGGACATCGGGCGTTCGAAGCCCGCTATCGGTAGTTTATTTTTTCATTTTTCGTACTCGGACTCGACGAAGTCGCTAGTATAGATGTAAAGTGGAAGGTTATTGTCTGTATATATTGAGTTAATCGTCATCATGAATCACAGATGTGCTTATCAGTCATACTGCCTGGATAAAATGGCGATGTGGATATTCCCCTCACAAAGCAACAAGTAGCAAATAAACATTTACAGGCCTCCCAGTGAAACCTATAAAACCTATAAAAACCTACATTTTGATTCTTGAGCCTTTATCTTTTTCAAAGGAACCTATATGACCTATAAAACCTATATTTTCGCTGCCGTGCAGATTGATGTGTACAGGAAATCTTAAAAGTTAACTTGACACAAAGTTAGATTGCCAATTGACAAGAATTATCGGTTCATTTAAGAGATCATAAAAGTGTTTAAGAATCAACAGTTGGTGTGACTTCTTGCCAGGCAGGCTTGCTTATTGGATACTCGAGGGTATACATGCTTGCTGGGTATAACCTGATGAGCCAGACATCCTGAAGTTCTGTAATTTGGTACTAGGTACATTTTTTAGAAATCAAGAACTCAAAATAAGCGATTCACATCGTTGATGGAACAGCGCCGATGCGAAAGAATATCAACAACAACAATCACCAACATCTTGATTATCTAATTATTAGATTTCCTGTAAATGTTGGAGTTGAAACCTCTTCGGATATAGAAAGAACACGCCTGGACTCGTATGAGCCTGGGATTTGGCCGAGATTGGACAAGAATTAACGGAGATATAGCCGAAAATGTAAACGTCCATAGACTTCTATGACCTTCCGATCTCCCGACCTCCCTCCAACCCTCACGCCAAACTTCACGTCAGACCTATTTATAGAAAGAGCTGCTGTGGATAGCGGTTGCACTACTGCCTGACAATAGCTTATCGGTCTGTCGCGGATGATTTCATGGAGAGCTTAGGAGAACCCATATATATATAAACGAGGTTTTGATACATATTATTTTGAATCATATATATGATTTCAATGATGAATTTACGTTGCAATTGAGGTTAATGTAAAAAAGGTTAATGATTTCTCAATCGCCGATGTTCGTTGACACAGCTCACATCATGAAGAGACGCACGTTCACACAGCTAGCGTCATGACGAGGCACATCCTCTGACACACTGCGCCGCTCCAGCTTGTTATTGTCTGCAAAACCTGTCGCTGCAATGATGGACTCTTTACAATCTTAGGATTTCAAGATAATCCTTCCGCGCCTTTTTACGGGCGATGTAGCACTACCCAAGATAAAATATAGTTCCTAGCTGTGTAGTATATCTAGCAGTTTTCCCAGTGAGATTCGCAAATTGCATTAATAGATTTTATATATTACTCTAGTGGCAACCTCTTGATAACTTCGGAAATGATATGATTAGTTCATGAGAGTTTTAAGACTTGAAGTAAACATTCAACTGCCATCTTCTGAAGTTCCTACCCAGAAGCCTGACATATCAGTGATGAGTTCTCCGTAGGTTGCTCGAGCGATGCAGTGTGAGCCTCTGACGCTCGGTAGAACATAAAGCACAAACACAAGGAGCTGCTACTTTTCCTGCCGCCATCAAATTTACCTCGAGGCGAGCGGAGTGGATGGATTAAGGCTGGCAGCTGGTGCGGGAGGCGGCAGGCGGCTGGCGGCTGGCGGTTGGCGGCAGGCAATGAGTAACTCCCCGACTTACTCACTGTCTGATGACTCACTTACCCACGGCGCAGGACACGGCAACTGCAGCAGCAGCAGCAGCAGCGCTAGACGTGCTCAAGTCTTTCATTATGAGCATTCATTAAATGATGTGTGATTGCGGGCACGCACGATGCATTTGCCAGTCCTGCTGCCGTCCACGTAGAATTGCCCAAGTCTTTGATTATGAGCATTCATTAAATGATGTGTGATTGCGGGCACGATGCATTTGTCAGTCCTGCTGCCGTACACGTAGACTTGCCCAAGTCTTTTATTATGAACCTTCGTTAAATGATTTACCAAATCAGGATAGGGGCAATCCATAGAGTATGTATGCAGAATTTCTGAAATTTTGGACTCATCTCACCCACTCTCCAATCCTGTACGCAATAGAACAAAAATGGGAGCATATGCGAAATTTCCTAAATTGTTTACGCCCCCCCCCCCCCTCAACCCGTACGTACTTAATGGATGGCCCCATAAAGTATGTTGCAGTGTGACTGGTCCACGATTGAAAGACTTGTCCGATAGGAACAAAACCTCCTGTAAACTATTATCCAACGTTTCTAGTTTCAAACCACAGTATACCAGGAAGAGAGGGTGCTTATTGGGTGATACTAATAGATCAATACCAATAGATAAGCACTTACCTTCTTCAGATGGCCTTCCCATAGAAATTAGCATGGTGACATAGTATTTTTTTTAGCATTTCTCATTTGTACATGTTCCCAACTATCAGAATCCA
Organism: Alentia gelatinosa; assembly: GCA_950022655.1. Taxonomy (NCBI): domain Eukaryota; kingdom Metazoa; phylum Annelida; class Polychaeta; order Phyllodocida; family Polynoidae; genus Alentia; species Alentia gelatinosa. Next base: position 10,662,989 of record OX465579.1, on the reverse strand, counting down.
GAATTATATTATTTGAAGATAGCAATAGAACACCAGTGTCATTTAGCAACGAAGTCAAAATATTTCATTTTCCCATAGACACCAATAGTTAAGCACTTACATTTTCAGATGGCCCTCCCATAGAAGTTAGCATGGTGACATGCCATTTCTTTTGCATTTTATAACTGCTGATATATGGAACTAATATTATCCTGAGTTATTTGCAAAACTGAATAGAATTTAGAAATCGCCCAACTACCCGTATTTGTCTTTAAATCAAACCAACCAACCTACAGGGACTGGAGCCAGTCTAACAGCAGCACCAGCAGCGGCAGCAAATGACAACAGGCCATGGCGGCCCCGGTCCCTGCTGTTATTGTAGTCCGGGCACTCTGTTGACATAGTGGCTGTTGACAGGACAGAGGCTGCCGAGTCGGTGTACCCTCATTGTTTTGGAGAGGAGTGTTTAGACACCCACACTGCCCTCCTATGTTTATCCCTACTCCACTATAGGGATAACTTTACAAGTGGCCCACCTCCGACCCGCTGTTGATAGACGTGGTAGTGGTTTGCTGGTTTTAACATTCGCCAATGAATACTAAAGTGTGTGCGCTCATTTTAATTTCATGAACTTCCTTATTGATGGAAGTCGACTTGGCTTCTTTTTATGCTTAAACCATTTGGAATTATGCGCGGGTGTATTTTTAGATTGGAGATCATGGCTCCCAGTGGAGGTCTTCGTAATTACTCACAAACCAGCTTACGTAGTCATCCGCAGTGACTTTGCTAGTGACGTCATCATTTATTGTGCAGATCAAAACTTATACAAAGCCGTCTAGGAAACAGGCGAACGTATAGAACACAGAGTGATTCCTAGTTCCGCTATCATCCGTAAATGTAAGATAGCACCACTGTAGTAGGGTGCTATCCACTGTTATAAATTGCTATAATCTATAGATGATATTGAAACAGGGCTAAAATTCCTTCATGGCAAGCCCAAGAAAATATTTTGGATAAAATCCATTGATAACTGATCCCGTCACCTGGTGTTTTGGATGGCGTCGGGGGCGGGGGGGGGGGGGGGGGGGGTAAGATGGCCGCATTCATAGCACAATATCTATGTGCCCTATAGAATTAAAACCAGGCGGTTGATTATACATTACCTATGCGGTAATACTTCGTCCCAGAACACATTGAAAACACTATAAATTCATTATATTTTCACTATTTAACCATATATATATATATATATATATATATATGGTAAAATAGTGAACGTATAAAATAAATTCACTAAGTGTTTTAAATATGTTCTAGAATGAAGTGTGTGGCAATGGGATACTTTGATAAATCGTACATATGGTGAATACATTGTATATATATAACACAGCTAGATGTACTAAAATTGATATGCCTTATCCTTATAATGAACCTGTCAACATCACAGAATGAGATTCTATCAGAGTGGTGCAGTGGGGAGTCATACTCCAACAGACAGCCACCACACTGCACCGCTGCCAATGGTGTCAGCCCATTGTCTCTATGGTCAACACGGACAAAGCCATCATATCTCTATCACCAGCCAGCCATGGTCCAGGGCCGACGCAGGGTCACCGCCAGAAATAGCCAGGTTTTTATCTGAATGTGTTTGGGTCCCTCATTAAAATCAACTCAGTGGGCGCAAGGCCTATAAGCCATTTTCCACTGGCCGACTATTCGCCACCGATCTACAGTCAGGAACCACTGATCGATTTTTTTAGGTTATACCGACGCCAGATCGGTGAATGGAAACAGACATGCAGGGAAGTGTTCACCAATTAATTGTGCATAGATTATGCAATAAGGCCGCCACCCAGTGAGTTGGTGACCATTCGACAGAATCAAAGCGGTTTGATGATAGCTGTCAGTGAAGGTCATTTGGCTTGGAGGACTATTCGTCAGTATGGACCTGTCAAATGCAGCAGAAACAAGGCATACACAGCATCCTTGCCGATTTTAAGACACCGAGGTGCAGTCGTTGGCCACCACCAATCGACTTTTAGAAGAATTCAATTAGTCGGTGAAGTTTACGTCAGCCAGTGGTTTTGTGGACAGGCGGTCGTAAACCAAGAGAGGTTGATGCGTAGTAATACACGAGCACTAATAAGTGTATTGCGCTGTCAACCTCGGGTGGTTTACAGGCCGCCTTTCCACATAACCATCGTTTGTTGCATTTATTATCCATCTTTTTGTATGAATTAAACCCAGTAATTGCCATATTAAAGGGTATAATAATAGAGACTATTCCTTTGCTCTATAGCAAAAAGGGACAATTTTTCCCGTATACAATGGCTTGAGGCCGTATACCACAGCTTTGAATCCATATACATGTACCACAGTTATGGAATCTAACAGGTTTTATATAATGGGTCATGGTCTACTGAGTCCCCATACATTTTCAATGAGGTCTTTGTATACCATGGATAGTAAAATTTATACACAATATTGACTGGTTTCAGATACAAGCGGCCGTATGCTCAGAGGAGTTGACACGTAGTAATGTCCTAGCGTATGCGAGGATATTGTGCAGAGTCAACTCCTAGGAGCATACAACCGCTTTTATCTGAAACCAGTCTATATTGTATTCATCATCCACCTTTTCTGGACAAGTGGCATGTCGATATCAATTAGTTTTAGTTATGCAATGTTTTTCCATACACACTATTTTTCCGTATGCGCCACCCGGGGCATACAACATATCCGTATGCACTGGGTATGTCCATACAAACTCCCTATGTGTTTTCTATGGACACTTTGTATTAGGTGGATAATAAAGTACATTCTCTTTCCATCTAATCCATCGGTTTCCAAATTAGATATCATTCTGCTATTTTTCTCGAGATCACCTTTGTTTGTTGGAACTACAATCTGGAATATGTTATGCAAATCTACTCAGTCAGAAGCCCACAGCCGACATAAAAAATCATTTAGACAAGAATCCCTGGTGAAGATAAGATACATCTTGTACAACCACTGAGAACATACAAATTATAGCATAGAATGTAGACTAACTGATGTTTAATGCCATTATGTATTAGAGGGAAACTATGTTCCGGTGAAAGGAAGTCAAAGTTACGAGGTAAGGCTTGGAAAAATTACTGCCCAAGGCCTTGGCCGCGGGCAGTAATTTTTCCAAGCCTTACCGAGCAATTTTGACTTTCCTTCACTGGTACTTGGTTTCCCTATTCCTATACACCTTAAAATATGGTTTAATAATGATAATAGCATTATTTGCTCACCCACCATCAAACCTGAAGCCAGATCCAACCTTATCGAGTAACTTGACACTTTATGTTTTCTACCCACTGCTCTTTTCATATAAATTTTGTAAGAGACAATCTGATTGGTTTAAATGTCAACCTTGGGTAGTATACGGCAACCTTGGGTAGTATCCATAAGTTATTCCACCCCCCAGAACGTGGTGTAAGCATAGAGTGTACAGCCATAGGTATATAGGAATATGCACTGCCTATATAGGCCCCATATGACAATGTATGACCTTGTACGTCTCATCATATCATATACTATATCGTAAAACTGGATGAGGTTTAATCTTGGCCGCCGTATTCCACGACTGGAGTTTGGCAAAGTGACTTCATGAGGCGAAGCTGAGTGAAGTCCGGAGCCAGAACTTCAGGAGTGGAATGCGGTGGCCAAGATTAAAACGAATCAGGTTTTGATTTTATCCTTCCCTATCTCCTCGATTTTAGAATATTACGTGATAACAATGCTGTATGCCACTAGTGGCATATAAAACTCTGTATGCCAGTTAGCGTGGCATACGGAAACCCAATGTTAAGCCTATGGGATTTTATATTAGGGGTAGGATAATATCGCTTATCTACTTGTTCATACGCTCGTTTGTGTGGAAGAGCAACAATGTACCTGCCGAATACAAATGAAAAAAAAAAAAAAATCCACTCGCGGAAACC